>CM076608.1:2718084-2964257 GCA_038502775.1 Hippodamia convergens | reverse complement strand
CAGAAAACTATATAAGACATTGGTCATCACGATTTCATCTAAAAAGTGTAGATTCTTTTACAGCCGATTTGATTCTAAATAGAATGAGTTTAACTAACTAATAGGACAATTATTCTCTTTGTTGCAGCTCTCAAATTCTAGAAGACAAGGAAAGTTTGTGAAACTGTCAAGGTCAAGATTGAAGAGGTGGACATTGTTGAACAGTTTATTGATGGAAATCAAGTTTACGACAGAGATGCCTTTGTTGTCAAAATTGAAAATTCTGATAACCCCGGAGTTCAATCAGGACAGGTAGACGAGAAAACTGTCGAAGAAGAAGAAAAACTTTTTTAAAAACGAAGAAATGTGTGAAAAAGTTCTTAGTGGAAAGAATGTGGATTCAAATTTGAACCAATATCAGTGTCACTTGTGTGAGCATGTTTCTAAGTATAAGTACTATCTCAAAAAGCATATAGATAAAGTACATTTAAAGTTGAAGCAGGAGAAATGCCATTTGTGTGATTTTTGCGACTATGCTTGCAATATAAAAGGTTGCTCTGAAGGCACATATCGAGTCGGTTCATTTAAATTTGAAGGAACACCAGTGCCATCTATGCGATTTTGCTACAAAGTACAAATATAGCCTCAAAAAGCACCTAGATAAAGTACATTTAAATTTGAGGTGTCATTTGTGTGAATTCACTGCACTGCATAAACAACATCTTAAAGCACATAAGAATGAGGTCCACAAACATAACCTCGAAAAACCGCTGAGTCATAGAATAACTTGGATTGCTCTGTGACCACCCACTTAAGGGCTAAAACATCGACACTGGAAAAAAGTGTACTGAATTGAATTGTTTTTTTTTCAGAATTTTCATGAAAATCCCTGAAATAAAAACCACGAAACTCGAGAAATACAAGCTTCACAGGAGAGAAGCAAAAATTACCAGCTTCTCAAAAGTAATAACACTCACACAGAATTCATTATATAAATGTATAATATATTTCAACCAGTTTGCTCAATCTCATAGACAGTCAAAAAATTACAAGCTTATCCTTGTTATGGCTTAAAAGGTTATTTCAGGTATTTTTGAGATACGTGGTGTTCATTCTAGGCCATTGTAATGATCTGAATTGCTAAAGAGGTTTCTCTGAAGTATATTTTGTTGTCTATAAACTATCGGATCGATAATAACTATTTTTATTTCAATTGATCATCAATAGAGAAATCAAGTGAAATTGTGTCAACATATACAATAATTTTACTCAATCATTATTTACAAAAATAAAGCAAATAATATCTAATTTGTATAGTTCTATTTGTATCAAAAATTAATGTATTAAATTATTTAATTTCTACAAGTCTTTTTCTTTTTGTATTTCAAGTGGTAACACGTTGAAAAATATCCCACTTTGTCTAGGTTGCGTTCATAAACTTATTCAGAGTAAGCTCCCCTTACTCTGAAGCGTTCACAAACTTGCTTTGTCTTCCTCGGAGTATACTCTGTGAGCGTTCATAAACTTCCTCTGAGTAAGCTCTGCATACTCTGCTATTTGGGAGAGTAAACACATACTCTGACAGTTGTGACGTACGATTTTCATTCTGTCCTGCTCCCGCGGACTTTTTGAAACTTGAATATTATTCGAATAAGTATATTATTTCTGGTTTTGTTTCATTTCAATAACGAAATACGAAACAATTAATTTTTCAAGTGAAACAACTATTCTGTGAAATAAAAAAATATTGGAAAGAATTACATTATTACATTAATAAATTTAATGAAATTGCTAGCAGTGAATTAACGAAGCTCAAAGTGAACTTTACCAAGAGATAATGGTAAAGAAAAAAAGAGTTTTTCCCTGTATTGCAGAACCTAGAGTGGTCCGTTCAAGTTCAAATAAATCGAGACATGAAAAGTCCCACAATAACTGTTTTTTGTACCTGATTTGGAATCTACTTTGATATTTTGTTATATTCGAGAGTTTAGATCTGTCAAGATTCATTCTTATTTGGGTTTATCTTTCATACAATATTTTTTTAAGGAGTAAAGACCGAAGTATATTTCTGATCATATGGCCATACTCTTACTCTACTCTCTGAGTAAGTTTGTGAACGCAGCCCTAGAGAGCTAGTTAAACGAATCTTTGGTTGTGTGTATTTGCGGTTTTTTATGCTGTATATTGAAGTATTTTCATTGACATGCTCTCCTTGTTTTTATTAAAAATATTATGCTTTCCTGTATATATACTATATCTTTGGTCTCTCATTTGCGTGTTCTCTGTGGCGTTGACATAGAAAAATAAAAATTGTCTTGTTTTCTGTCATCTGCACCACGTCCTCTAAGGCCCGATTTCACCAACATCTAATACCGAGTTTTAGTTCCACTAATCGCCGTTAACAGCAATGTTCAATTTCACCATGAATATAAATCGAGGTTAAGCCTAATTACGTTTAGAAAAGTAAACTCGCCGATTATGGTCATTTACGCATTTTAACTTCAGTTAACGACAATTCACGTGTATTTCTATGCGATAGTTTGTGTTGACGTCTGCCAGTTTGTTATCACCACTCGATAAGCAGATTTGAAGTTTATGAAATATTTTTCAAATTATCATTTCATCTTATTTTATAAATAACAACGATAACAAAACTTAGCAAACCATAACTTGGACGCATAAACAGTAGAAACAATTTTAAATTGGAATTCGTTGAAATGAACTTTCTCTTTTCTCTAAATCTGTGGTGTGCACACAGAAATGAAGAATTAACAGCGTTGCCAAGTTGTATGGATGCTAACTTCGATTTCTAAACTCAGATTACCACGCCTTCGTTTAAGATGGTGAAATTGGAATTCCCTTTAACAGAGTTAAAAGGACCAGTTAGTTTAACTGGAGTTTCCTTAACGGGGTTTAAAGCATCATTTGGTGAAATTGGGCCTAAATCTAACATGCCGTAAGGTTAGACGTTGCCGTTGTTACCATCAACGTGTCTAATGGCACGCGTAGATATAGACAATATACGGTTTTCTTGTGCAATTCGCAGTGTTTTTCGATATAATTTCGAATTTATTTCAATTCACAATTAAATAAAGAACTTTAGGGAGTAAAACAAACCAGCATTTCGTTTAGTTGCTAATATCCTATATTTTATCGAAAATAATCCAGAACTCACCACTAAGAGGTAGCTGTTGTATTGAGTTCCACAAGATTACAATCACAATGAAAATTATTTTTCTTTCTGAAGCGAATAAAATAGGTGGATGAATATCACAAGAGGAATAAAAGTATTAAGTCGCTATCGAAAACGATTCAATTCTGACTGCTGACGATAAACATCTCAAGTTAATAAACATTTCAAAACGTCTCTCTGAAATTTATATGAATTGAAACAGTGTCATTTTCTTCTACGTTGGAAAAGAATTGGGAAATTACCTTGTCTCAGTGTTAAAATTGTCATAATGAACAACTAATTTTTGTCTCCGTTCCTCAGGATCAGTTCTTTTTGAGAGAAATTGAAGACGTCATGTAACATCAGTTAATATAGGAATTTTTCGCGGTTTATTTATAACTGAATCTTAGGCGGTTGGAAAAGAGTTATTTTTCAAAATATGGGAATCTACGAAATGTTTTATACGAACTACTTCCTCTATGAATTGAGTTAAGCCATCTTCTTCTCCTCGTTGGATCTTTCGGAAATCTAAATTCCGACACCTTTTCTTCTCATTAGTAGATTTATAGATGCTTTTGCAATCGGACACTGCACAAGTACGAGGCATAGTACTCAAATCTAAGATTTCCAAATGAAATTTTAATAAATATTAAAATTAAAAACCTTTCTGTTTATAAGCCTTCAGGATATGAACACTCAAATTCGAAAAATTCAGTATCAAACCCGATACACACTGATCCTGCAAGTGTGACACTTATTTTCACTTTATGATTGAAAAACCAATAACAAGCACACGGAGAAAAAACACAAACCTTTTTACACGCTTCTCGCTCGAATTTCTGATACACTTTTACGCTTGCACCTTCCGCACATTGAAACCTGTAACTGGCAATTGTCGTAACACCCCTAGCCCCCTGTGAGCATTTCGGCAACGTCGCATTTTGAGCCGACATTCTGGACCGATTAATATCGTAGGCCCATTGACCTATTATACATGGACGTCTTTCTAGAGAGAGAAAGTGGACTTCTGAATGAGATGGAGTAATTTAGGGCACTGTCAAACACATAAACATAACCAAGTTATGTTGGATTTGTGTTGATTAGAATTTTTATTCTGAAGGTTGAAGATAATTCTTTCAAAGTTCTTTTGAGAACTATTAATAATAATGCCGGGCCGGATAGTTGTGTTGCATATAACTGCACTGCCAGATATAAAAAAGGTACCAATTTGAAATTTCATGCGTAAGTATAGGAACGCATTCTCTTTTTATATTTCGATTAGTAGCCTCCATGAATTTATTGAAATTACAGGTTCCCAAAACTCGAGAGCTTGGGGAAAAAATGAATTGATGCTGTAGGAAGGGCTGATTACGAACCTTCTTCAATATCGAAAATTTGAGTAATCATTTTCGAGAAGAAGATCACTATGTGAACCCCAATAGGACTGTAATTCTCAAAAAGATGCTGTTCCTTCTTTGTTTTGCTTCATATTTCCTACATCATCTGAGAGAAAGGAAAGAAAGAAAGAAATAATTTCAACAACTGCAGATGGTAGGACAAGTTCATATTTATAGAATTCGTGGAACTTCTTTGTGATAAATTCAGTAGTAATTCGCAGATTAATTATAATGAACAATGTTGTATCATTCAGTTGCTTGTTAATTTTTTTTTGCAGTAGTTCTGTTTTTGGAAAGCCCCAACTTTTTCATGGATAAAGGAGAAAAGAATCGCTCTGTCTCTCACCAGTAGACATAAAACCTAATTCACACGAGATTCAGGATGTGCAGCCCCAGGTAGAAGAAACCAATATCAGGAAAAGGTGAATGATAAATTTTGCCTTCATATTAGATAAAAATTTTATAAAAGAATCATTACCTTACATAATTTTTCTCCAACTTCTTTCATTCCTTCTTTAGAAAAAGATCAGTTACTGTGTATGTAGGAAATTTTATAGAAGCTGACCTATAAGACACATATCTGAAAAGTATGTTGAAGTTATCGCTCAACTTTCTTATGACATTTCATTGTCATTATGAATATCTCCAGGGAATAGGACAGCTGAACCATCCCTTGAAGGATAACATTGAGCACCATTAGAGAAGAGGACCAGAGGCAAGAGAGATCAATCCAATTTTCATATACATACTGGACGAGAGGAGGTTCTTCTCAGTGGTGAGTGTGAAAGCAGACTGTGAAAAAAGGTTTTTACACATTGACATTGAATTTCGAGAATCTTGGAGAAGTCTTACTGTTTTTTTTTCAACAGATGTTTATCACAAGAGAGATGTCCTGCATTGTTGGAATGTAGCAGCTCATTAGTCTGGACAGACACAACATTCTACTGGGGTCTAGGGTTTTTTTTTGCTGAGGTTTTTTCCCTATCTTTTATATAATATTTATAGTACCCCAAACCTCAGCTAACACTTTTTCTAACACATGCTACATGCTGTATTCTTTGGATTATTGTGTTGTATTATTTTGTGTATTATGATTTATATCAAAAGAATGAATATATGTATATTAAAGTGTTTTCTTTTTATCAAGTGATTCATTTTCTAAAATGTGTTATTTATTATAATGTCTATATGTAGATATATCTCATCGAATAAAGAAGGATAAACCTCATACTTATTTTTCTAAATTCTATGAAATTAATTTCATGGAATAGTTCAATCCCACAGAGGTAGTTGATTCGAAATTTAAAGATTCAATTTACTAATTTCACAAATATTGACCATGATTAATGATCTCAGCCTTGAATTTCAAACCTTCGAATAATATCCAAATGATCAAATTCAATCAATAAAACATGCTGACCAAAGTTGAGGGGGTCGGTCAATCCAATTTACATATACATACTGGATGAGAGAAGGTTCTCCTAGTGGTGACTGTGAAAGCCGACTGAGAAATGAATAATTGCAGTGATAAACTACAACACCAAAAGTGTTTTCTTTCATCAAATTCGACAATGGTATAGAATTCCCCTTTTGAATACGTACTCCGAGTTCCAACACCATGGAAATTCCTGCATTTACAAATTTCATAAGAGAACCTAGCATGATTATTCTCTTTTCTGACACTAAAACCAATATTTACTCTAACGGATTGGGAACCAGTGAAAAAATCAACATTCCTCATTAAGACTCCTTTGACTTTTAAACATTTCCGAGATCAAACTCAATTTCAGAAATATTTAACGGAATTCGCCCAAACTTTATATTTTTAATCTAGGATATCTGCTGAAATAGTTTTTTGCAAAAAAATAAACTAGTTTCATTCAGTATTAATCACAAAACTATGACAATATCATGGTGTTTATATAACAACATTGTTTTGTTTCCAACACGTGCTTTTGACAGCGCCCTAAGTTGGATCCTCTCTGTTCGTTTCATGGGAACTGTATGAGTCTTTCTTTCTCTTATGGAGATTGCCTCGGATTTCTTCTAAAAAGTCACGTGACAAGGAGTCCTAGGTCAATGCGTAGGCCGCGTCTACAGTTCTGATCTTCAAGCGGAACAGCATAGATCTAAATGTCTATGTGGAACACGCACGCCTTGTGACAGCTCTGTTCACAGAAATCATAATTGCTGTCTGTGGCGTGGCTTTGACTTTGATCATAGACTATGACTTTGATGTTATTGTAATTTCTAATGTCATCTGCACGTCGTGAACTTACCGATTTTTACTTTCAACAAATTCAAATTTTATAATATTTCCTTCGAGTTCGTGAGGTTTAATAGGGATATAATATGGATTTTCTTGAAGTAGGACAGGGGTTTCTAGAGAAAAAACCAACAATTTTCATCAAGGACTCGTAAGTATCATGATTTATTTTTCATGTTATTGTGCTTTTACGAACACCCATAAAGCTATAATAATGATACATCTAATTATCCGTTTGAAAAAGCTTTTTTAAATGTCTTGGTTTCAGTGTTCAAATGTTCGCAGATGAAGAATGTTGTGAAACCAGCGAGGTGAAGATTGAAGATGTGCAGATTGAAGAAGTTCATAATAGAGATGCTTTTGTTGTGAAAATTGAAAGTTCCGATAACCTCGGAGGTCAATCACAACAGGTAGAGGAGAAAACTGTCGAAAAAGAGGAAAACTTTTTAAAAACGAAGAAAAGTGTGAATATGCTCCTGACGAAGTTCTTAGTGGAAAGAATGCCGATTCAAATTCGAACCAGTATCAGTGTCACTTGTGTGAGCATGTTTCTAAGTATAAGTACTATCTCAAAAAGCATATAGATAAAGTACATTTGAAGTTGAGGAAACATAAGTGTCAATTGTGTGATTTTGCTACCGATCATAAAGCACACTTCAACAACCATACAAACAGAGTTCATTCAAAGTTGAAGCCAGACAAGTGCCATTCATGTGGATTGTGCGATTTTTCTTCCAACAGAAAAGATATTCTTAAAAAACACTTGGATTCTGTTCATTTGAATTCGAAGGAATACAAGTGTCACTTATGTGATCATACATCGAAGGATAAACACCACCTCAAAAAGCATATAGACTCAGTACATTTAAAATTAAGGCATCATTGTCACTTGTGCGAGTACTCGTCCCATTGAAAGGACTGTGTCAACGATCACATAAAATCTGTGCATCTAAATTTGAAGCAGCACCAGTGCCATTTATGCGACTACGCTACAAATCATAAATCTCATCTCAAAACGCATATAGATTCTATACATTTGAATGTTAAGCAACAGAAGTGCCATTTGTGTAATTATGCCTCAACTCATATATCTCATTGGAAGGCTCACATCGATTCAATTCATTTGAAGTTGAAGCAACACAAGTGCCATTTGTGCGACTATGCTCCAATCAGAAGACTAACGTCAAAGCTCACATAGATTACGTTCATTTGAATTTGAAGAAACACGAGTGCAATTTTTGCGATTTTGCTGCAAACCGGGAATATCATCTTAAAGTGCATATAAGTTCGGTCCATTTGAATTTGAAACAACATAAGTGTCATTATTGCGAGTATGCTGCGAATCAGAAGAGCGATTTGAAAAAACATGTGGATGCTGTTCATCTGGATTTCAAGTAAAGTGACCGAATTCTAACGGTGAAAAAAGTGTTTTCAGAGTACAGAAGTTGGCCCATAGACTGAAATTCTGCGAAACTTTTAGGGCACTGTTTAAGAAAGATAACATATTTAAATGTAAACAATACAAAGCGAAAAGAACCTAACTTGTTTCCAATGCATTCTCTCAGTCTAACTCAAAATAATGGTAAATAAATGTGTAGGAATTCACTTCCTGAAAAAACTTAATGCCTAAAAAAAATTTATAAGTACCTTGTTAGTGTTGAACCTTACTCTCTAGAGGAATACTTTGTTTGTTGTAAGAACCTCAAATGATGTTACTTGCTATATGTATGTATCTGATCTCAATTATAATTTATTAATAACTGTAGAAATGTAAATAAATATTTATTATTAAAGAGTCTATGATTTGTATGATTGGGACATTTTAGGAAATGTCGTGATGATGTTATTTCAAAAAAATGCTACCAATGGATTTGCATAAAATATGTATGTTCTAGAATAAATAAATCAGAAACCAAAAGGAAACACTATTTTACAAAGTGAGTTATAGTGTTGTATTAATTGTTGTCTAAGTAAAGTGAGGGTTTCTTCATGGAAATGTATAAAGATTGACTATGTCGAGAGATTTAATTATATATTTAGATTTTTGTTGAAAAAATCGTCAATAAATCTGGATGTTTAGTGGTTTAGTACTTTCTTCACCTTGTTTTTCAGGATATCCCTTTTGTGGGAATCAGAACATAAAAAATAAAGGTCTAGTAATTGTGAAAGAACACTGCAAAATATTGTAAATGGTACTGACAAAATTCATAGTTGATTTATACAATGACTTTAATGAATAAAGTCATTGTATTCATTTACGGCAGCGCCATGAACGGATTTCAAGTAAAGTGACCGAATTCCATTTTAGAAAGGAATAGAGATGTGGATTGATAGTGAAAAAAAAAGTTTAGAGTTTTTGGCTTTTTTTGAATTTCAACTTTGACACTCTCATTTTACTTCCCAGTATATCAAAACGTTATTTTCTTCACAGAGTTATGTTGAATATCTTGTCAGTAACCCATTTCAAAAAACAGATCAGAGATTGTGCGTTGCGCTTTCATTGAATTCTCAGTGTTCTACAAGCCTCAATTTGTAAATTTTCTCGAAAAACAGTGAATAACTCGAAAACGGCTTTAGATGGATGTAGGGAGTGATACATAAAAATTAAAGTGGCATTCGAAGATCTATCCGAAAAAGTCATAATATACAAGTGTTCCATTTGAAATAAGAAAGTTGATACCATTTCCGGTGAAAGCGGAAGTCATTGATATTTGAAAATATATCATAAATGAAGGTCTTAATGTCTTACATCTTCACACAAAATTTGGAAATGATCGAATTATTATTTCTCCATAAACTTCTAATGGGCACTCCCGGTGGGACACCTGTATATTATTACGCAGTAGCTAAGTAGACTTCCTCAGAAAGTAATAGGATACTTCTATTCATCAGCAATTTCTAGTTAAGAGTTTACTTCGCAACAGGCATTGTGAAATATTGTCATTGTTATTTAGACCTGCACACAATAAACTTGCTTCGAAGAATTCTCTCGTTTAAAAAAAAAGTGATTTAAGGGTGGAAAATAATAATTATATATAAACACATAAAAATCCAAAGGGTAATAAAGAAAGTTAGAAGTGCTTAAAAACAAGTGAAAGTTCCCTACAGAAAAGTAACTCAACTCATCCACGTAGACGCCAACTGTCATAATTGTTTTTAAATGAGGACACTGACTCAACCACAACAGAAGTTAAAGCAATCCACACCCATTTGTGGAAATCTTAATTATAAAACCCTAGCAATTCATGTGTGTTTTTCAGGTGTTACTTTGGAGTTTACCATCGACGTATTACACATGTATAATAGGTCTTTGGAGTTAACCTAACTAGTGATTTTTTCTTGATTCGTGTGCTTTCTCCTTTATTGTTTTTTCATTGAATTAAGGTTAAACGTACGAAGCCAAAAGTTCCCGTAATATGGATAATACTGGACCCATTACCGACAAAGAACCGAATATAATAGAAAAAAACAGATAATGGGTAGGTATCATTATATCGCTCATATGAAAATTCATAGTGGCAGATGTTATAGGTCCTTACCAAACTCAAAAAGCCTTAGAGTAACGCTTATAACCGCCTATGATTCGTCCTCAAATAAATTTAAGAACGAATTAAGAAATGTTTTGACTTGGATTTTTCTTTTCCTTTCTCATTGTTCAGATTGTTAAATGAAATCGTGATCAGATAAATATTTCTTATCGTACTGAATGTTCAATCTCTTTCAGCGAACCAAATTCCGAAGATGAAGATGATTGTGAAACCGACGAAATCAAGATTGAAGATATCGACATTGTTGAACAGTTTAATTGTGGAAATCGAGTTTGTGATAGAGAAGAATTCTTCATGAAAGTAGAGGAAAGCCAGTTGGAACAGCTCGATGAAAAAAAAGTTGCTCTATCTCCCCCCGTATGGGAAATGAAAAAGCCGAAGATACAGGAGATCAAGAACATTTATCGAAACATGCTACGCAAGAGGAGAATGTGAATTCTAACCAGCCAGAATGCTATCCCGGTGGGTTAACTGAAAATAAAAAAATTCATGACAAAGGACATGTCGGTGATGTTCATTCTAAAACTAAACAGAGTGTCTGTGATACTGTTTCGAATGAAACAGCCGATCTTGAGGTACATGTTGATTCTAAGAATTTAACTGAGAAAAAACATAAGTGTCACTTATGTGACTATGCCTCAAAGCGGAAATCACATCTTAAACACATATAAATTCTGTTCATTTAAATTTGAGGCCATACAAATGTCATTTATGTGAGTATTCTTCGAATCAGAATCAGCAACTCCAAACACATATAAACTCAGTTCATTTAAATTTGAGGCAATACGAATGTCATTTATGTGAGTATGCCGTATACCAAAAAAACGCTGAAATTACATATTCGCACAATTCATTTGAATTTGAGGCGGCTGAAGTGTCATCTGTGTAATTATACCTCAAATTATAAATCCAGTCTCGATCGTCACATACATTCTGTCCATTCTGCGCAGAGTGAATGTGATTCTGTTTCGAATCAAAACGTTGATCTTGATTCAACGAGTTTAACTGAGAAAAAAAAATAAGTGTCACTTATGCAGCTATGCCTCAAAGGGGAAATCTCATCTTAAAGCACACATACATTCTGTTCATTTGAAATTGAGGCGATTCAAATGTCATTTATGTGAATATGCTTCGAATGTGAGGGCATCACTCGAAAACCACATAGATCGAATTCATCTTAAGCGTCGGAAGTGTCACTTGTGTAGTTATTATTCAAACGATAGATTCAATCTAAGGAAGCATATAACTTCTGTCCATTCAAATTCTTCCCCTTTGAATACGAAGGAACATGAGTGTCATTTATGTAACTTTGCTACAAAAGTTAGAGGAAATCTAAAAAAACATATAGATTGGGTTCATTTATATTCGAGGCAATACCAATGTCATTCGTGTGAGTATGCCTCGAACGACAAGCCAACACTCCAATCACATATAGACGAAATGCACATAAATTCGAGGCAACACAAGTGTCATTTGTGTAATTTTTCCTCGAATTATAGGTCCAACCTCAATCGTCATATACGTTCTATCCACACAAATTCTGAGCAAAGTGTCTGCGATTCCGCTTCCAATCAACAAACTGATCTTGAGGGACATGTTGATTCTTCCCATTTAAATAAGGAAAAACATGAGTGTCACTTGTGTGACTTCGTCGCAAAGAGGAGAGAACAAATTAAATTCCATATTGATTCTGTTCATTTAAATTTGAAGCAATACAAATGTCATTCATGCGAGTATGCATCGCACCGGAAATCGTTACTCCAATCACATATAGAAAGAATACACTTAAATTCGAAGAAACATAAATGTCATTTGTGTGACTATTCCACTTATCGTAGACATTGTCTCAATAGACATATAAATTCTGTTCATTTAAATTGGAGGCAATACAAATGTCATTTATGCAATTATGCCTCGAATGAGAAGATGAGACTCCGATTACATATAAGCACTATTCATTTAGATCTGAGGAAATACCAATGTCATTTATGTAACTATGACTCAAATGATAAATCAACACTACAATCACATATAAGCACAATTCATTAACACCATCCTGAGTTGCGTGTTGATTATACTGGTTTAAATAAGCTGAGATACAATGCAGTCTCACCCAATGTGGAACACAGTGTACATTTGTATGATTGTGACATTTTAAGGAATTTTTCATGCTTTCAAAACTTAGAGATGTTACTTCGAAAGAAATGCAACCTGAAGATTTTCATAAGATATGTAGTACCCCTTTGAAATATTAGGATTAATGATCGGGAAATATTTAGATATAAATTTTTCAATAGTATGTTCCACAATAAATAAAACAGAAACCAAAAAGACTATTTTACAAAATGTTTATTGTTATCTAAGTAATAATAATATTTGTTATGGTTTAAGATTGAGCGAAATTATATCTCTCATTAGTTCTGACAAATTCTTAATGGAAAAAGTTTATTTAGGATTTTTGTTGAAAAAATCATTAATAAATCTGGATGATTAGTGGTTGTGTACTTTCTTCACCTTGTATTTCAGGATATCCGTTTTTGTGGGAACCAGAACATGAAAAAATAAATGTCTAGTAATTCTGAAAGAACACGTTTCAAATTGATTGTCATCAGAGCTACCCATGGAATTTCAGCCATTTCTAGTTACAAAAAGGTACTGAAAATTTCTGTGTGTTCATCATAAATTGAAATATAACCTATCAAATGATTGAATATATTTTTCAATGCAATTAAATTTGAAGAATTTTTTGTGAAATTACATAATTGTCATCATTGTTGTATCGACAAATTTTCAAACTTAGCTTCAAGTTAAAAAAAAAACAAGCTGAGAGGAATTCCAATGTAGAAATATCGTTCATTAAATAATTAAGACTTCATCAAAGTTAACTAAAAGTTGGTTTCTCTATGAAGACCCTTCAGCCACCTTGATGACTATCGAAAATTCAGCAAGTTCTCGCCCTGTGTTATTTTCTTTTAGTATTGAGGAACAAAAAGTATAAAGCTGACATAACAATTTCATAGCCAAGTTGTTGAAACAAATAGAAAATATTTGTTGACAAATTGTGACTCATTTGAAGTGTGAAATGCTATAAAATAGATCACTTATTATTTGTATTTATTCATACTGTTTATTTCATGATTCATTAAATAATTTACCAAATGTTGATTTTGATTAAAATGCAGTTACTTTGCAGGCAGTTCAAAAAAGATGTACAAACTGATTCATTCATTGTTTTTTATTTAAATAAAAACGTCGTATATTGTTTCTTTGAAGGTATAATGATGTGGAATAGGTTTCCATCCACTGCTCACTCCTGATTGTAATGACTTGTATTTCCTTCTTTTTTCTCCAAAATTCATCTGGCAGTTCTAGGTGAAAACTGAAATTTTGAGGCTCATTTATTTATCAGAAAACACCTCGAAAAAGTAAATGATTGTAAGCTGCGGGCGAACCGTAAATAAACTATGAATTTTATCATCACATTCACAATATTTTGCGGAGTTCTTTCACTATTACTAGACCTTTATTTTTTTATGTTCTCATTCCCACAAGAAGGGACTGCTTCACCTTCCCTTTTTAGGCGAGGCGAGAGGTATCTTGACGAATTCCAGCCATTTTCAATTCGGTAATACTTGAGAAATATTCAAATCCAAAACTTACTTGTGGATTTAATCAAGAACATAAGCATACAGCATGATACAAAGAATGTATTCTTTGTATCATGAGCATACAGAATGAAATTCGAAATATATTCAAATTTTGAAATGTCAAAACGTGTTTTCAATCAACACCAACCTAAATCCTAGAACTCAAAAGTTACTAATGGGATATATTACCAGTGAACTGGTAATTCGCTGGCGAATCCAACTACCGTTGAGGGCGCTGTAAATACTTGTTTTCTAGGTTCGAAATTTAGCCACCAGCCTGAGTGGCGCTAGGGGCTTTTTTGTAAATTTTTGAATGACAACGGGATATTTATATCGTTTTGTGAAATAAATGAATAGATTTTCATTCTAAGAGTGATTTAAAGGCTTTTTAAGATGGTAGTGTGTGTGTGAATGCATTTCTGAGTGTACATTAAGAGTGGCGAATTCAGAAGAACAACTAGTTTTCACCACGAATGATGAAAAAATTGTATGCAAAGATATTCAAATTACTGTAAGAACAATTATTTTGGTCAAATGAATATGTTTTACACGTGAAATAACATGATTGGAAATATTTCCTATATTCATGAGATTCGTAAATGAATGGTACTACCCCCAAGTGATATCCAATTGAAGCAGAATCATTCGTGCTGCACACAGATTCAGATGAATATGTTAATTTGGAAACCTACGACTTCATTGTTATTAAAGTTTATCGAAATCATTTCTGAAAGTGAGTGATTCATTTTATGAAGATTAAAAATAACATTTGATTGATTTCTTTAATCATATTACAAAATGAATAAATGATTCTGAAATTTTTTATAGTCTTTATTTGTGTTCAAGTGGTTTTAAAATGGAAATTGTACACATTTTTCATCAACACTATTAACATAACAATCAAATATAGATAGAATATATGAAAAAGATTTAATGGACATAACCCTCTGAAACTATAATGAACCGTAGACAGCTGTTTCGGGCTTTCGGCCCTCATCAGTACAGTGAGAATTTGGAATTCGAAAACGCATAATGGAGTGAACACAAGGGAGCCAGCCCGACATTTTCCAGGTTATGTCCATTAAATCTTTTCCATATATTTTACCGATCCCTCATTATTCATATCTTTCTCATATAGATAGAATGTTTGTTTACATCGGAAAGTTTGCCAGAGCTGATACTAAATAGTCAGGAGAGATGTATGTAACTGCAAAGACAAAGTGAAACAACTAAAACAAAATGCTGACATAAATATACAATAACCCTTCAAAAATTCATACAATATTTAAAAAATTTTACTTGTTCGAAAACTTATTTATAGCCAAAACCAGTGCACGAGTTCAATTTTTTCTCATTTTTACTAGCGTAAGCAAAATTTCACATCAAATCACCAGTGTTCACTTAAATCCCGTTGTCTTCAGATACTTTCTCTGCATTTTCAAATCTCACAGATTGCATGTTGAATAGAATAGCAGCAGATTGTTCCTCTTCACTCAAAACAGATATTACTGCAACATTTTTTTTCTTGATTTTCTCATCACTTTCAAAATCATGGAAATGATTACACTGAGTGAGGAATTATGTTTATCCCTGAGAGTATTATTCCTGGATTCTCCCCTCAATTTACATTGGGCCATACAAGCCTTATTCATTTCTTCTGAATATTGACGTGGAAAATTTAGATAGCCTAAATGGATATGATATAACATAGATAATATAGATCCTAGTATATATAAATAATTAAGACATAATTGCAAATTTACAAACCTATTGCAAGATTATCACTCTCATGAAAATGAAAGGAGAAAACAAACATTTTTTCCATCTCCAATTTTCTCACCCAAGCTTCTCTTTTTTCATTTTTTTCTAATATATCAAGGGCATCAATAATTAATTCACTCATAATGAAAATATTATTCCACTAGCCAATATTATTCAAATAATTTTTTTTATTTCTGCTTAGCTTCAAGACAGCTTCTAACCTGAAATTTAACAGATGAATTTGAGAATAATCTTATGTTAACTATATAATTCCCGTATAAATACCTTTCTATAGTTTCTCAGCATCAATTCTACTATTCAAAAAACCTAATAATTTCACCAATCTTCGTATATTAAACGAAAATATCACTAATTTATATTACAAACCATGTATTTTGAACGCGATTACTCCAAAGTATACTTGTTTTCTTAGGGCGATATTTCGCCTCTAGAGGGAGTTTAGATTTTTGGATTCGCCAATTCTTTGTTTATTTAAGGTTCACAGCGCCCTCAACGCCCACATTCAGTGTTCTTCTCTGATTTTTCTGAGGTGGCAACACTGGATCTGTCAATTGTCATTGTCACTCATAAAACTATGACAAGTGACATGTTTACGGGGACATCTGAAATTAATATTTGAATTAGAATTTTCTTCCAGGGATCCAGTTTTCCTTTTTTCTCTTGGTCCTTAAGGGCCGGTTGTTCAATAGGAGATCATCTCGCGATTACTGGTAATCCGGGATTACGAACGAGGTGCCGTTTTTCAATGAAGGATCAAGAGAAAACACCGGATTAACTCAGGGTTAAGTTAATCCATGGAATTCGAGGGATTACGGAGATAATTCACGGATTATAACCTAACTTATTTGACAGTTCCACTTCTACAATCTGTTGTTTTGTTTTGATATGAGATCAACGTATTTTTGGTGAAAACTGAAAATGTCGAATGTGGAGAATGAAAATATCACAGACGATGAAGATTTTTTGGAAGTGATTGATATACTTTGTCCAATGCGAAAGAGTCCGGTATTCAAGCAGCGTCGTAACTATTGGGAAGAATTAACAGAAAAAGAATTTTTCAATCGATTCCGTTTACCTAAGGCAGTGTGCTATAGTATCGTTGATTTAATTTCCAATAATATTAAGAGCCCAACAAACCGGTAAGATTCAATATTTCTTCACTTCATTTCTCTTCTAAATAATAATATGCTGATTGAAAAACATATTTTTTCAGTAACCATGCCGTGACACCAGCAGAAATGGTTCTACTGACCCTACGGTTTTATGCTACTGGAACCATGATGATAGTTGTTGGAGATTTCATAGGGATTGATAAATCTACAGCATGTAGGATTATCCATCGTGTGTCTGAAGCCATTGCAAGTCTATATAGAGCATACATTAAGATGCCTCAAAGTGAAGTTGAGAAAAGAGAAAAAGCGATTGACTTTTATAAGATTAGTCGTTTTCCTCAGTGCATTGGTGCCATAGATTGCACACATGTTAAATTACAATCACCAGGAGGAGAAGATGCTGAAATTTTTAGAAACCGCAAAGGATATTTCTCCATGAATGTTCAAGCTGTATGTGATGCTACTCTGAATTTTCAGAACATAGTATGTCGTTGGCCTGGTTCGAGCCATGATTCCACTATTTTTAACCACTCAACTTTATCAGCTTCTTTTGAAAATGGAGAATTTGCCAATTATGTACTGGTTGGTGATAGTGGTTATCCTATAAAGAAGTACTTGATAACACCATTGGCACAACCTAGTACTCCAGCTGAACATTTATTCAATGAGTCACATATAAGAACACGAAACCCAATAGAAAGATGTTTTGGTGTATGGAAACGCCGTTTTCCCATCCTGTCATTAGGATTGCGTGTAAAACATGAGAGATGCGAAGCAATTGTTGTCGCCACAGGAATTCTCCACAACATAGCAAATAACTTGAGAATTCCTCTTCCTGATATTGATGAAGATTTACAACAATTGATTGAGAATGATCTGAGTACCATCAATGATGCAATTGCTCAGGTGCCAAATGTCCAATCAGAATATATCGTGAATAATTCCACAAGATTGATGATAATACAAAATCATTTTTCTAGAATTTAGAAATGGATTTAGAATGGAGAATAATACTGTTTTTCTTTCAAACACAAAAGTATGTACTATACCTGAAATAAGTTTTCTCTTTTATTATGATAATATATTATTGAATTGAATGATAGGTATGTGGAATTATAATTTTAACTTATACAGTCATATTGTTTCAGGTGAATATCATTCATTACTAAATCCTAATGAGTTTTGTTTAGGATTTATGAATACTACAACAAATGGGAAAAAAAAATAATAAACTTAAAATAGTGAACAATTATCTAAGATCTCTGGATGATGAGGAATTTGATAGGTAATTTTAATAATTGTGAATATATTTATAAAGCTTGTAAATGTAGAATTAGATCCTGAAGTCTGTATGTAAACTTAATTAGAGGTTGGTTAAAAAAATCAAGAAATCACCCATAAGTTTCTTTGAAGTTTCTTCTTATGGGCTGTAATCGAAACTTCGGATTCAAAAAGTTTTAATAAATGGTATTAAAAGCAGTGATTGTTTTTCATTTTCACTCATGATTAACTAAAAAATAGATATAACAAAAATTTGTTACATCGTAAAAACCTTTTGAAAGGCCATAAACCTCAGAAAATCTAACTATTGATTGATGATAACTATACAAGATTACAATAAAAAAAATTTTAATTAATATAATTTCCTTTCAATAAAGTACTGATAATGATAATTAAAGCAACATTCACAAGTAAATACTGAATAGGTTATAATAATATGAGAAGTTCAATAAACAAGTCAATTCGTCTTGAAAATTTTATTTAAATTGTGATAATGTTTTTTCGTGTATTTCTTTCATTTGAGCCTTTTTTAATTCCCATTCTTCCCATAAAATTCTCATCTGCATCTCATGCTTTTCTTGCATGTGCTGCATTTTTATTTTATGCTCCTCCTTGAAGGCTTCTTTTTGAGCCTCTACCAATTCGGCTTTAGAGAGTGCCCATGCAGAGATTTTGTCCTTTACGTTGTCCCTTGGAAGGATCAATTCCCTTGCTTTCTTCTCCCTGAGCTTTGCTGGTGTATACTTACTCCAGTCTTTTCGGGTAGAAGTTTCGTTTCCTTTAGCTGGAAGATTCATAATAAGTGTCATCAAAAGAGAAGCAAAAACATTAGTTTTATCTTACCATTAGAAGTTGTTTGCTGGATTAATCCAGATGTACTTGGCATCTCATTCACTCTACATTCTTGTTCTCTCGCTGATGGTGTCATATACAATTTTTTCTTAGCTGGAAAATTCATAATATGTGTCATGAAATGGAAAGGAAAACATTATTTTCAACCTACCACAAAAAGGTGTTAGATGGGATAATCCAAATGTGCTTGGCTTCTCATTTATTGGATATTCCTGACTTCTCGGTAGCTTTGCTGGAGTCACATAAAAATTTTCTTCAGCTGGAAAATTAATACCATATGTCATCAAAAGAGAAACAGAATATTAGTTTTATCTTACCCCGAGAAGGTGCTGAGCCCATTCCTTCAGATACATCACATACTTCAGGTAGTTCATCAGGGTCTACTATCACTAAAAAAAAGTGCACTTCAAATTTAACACTACTCCCAAGTCGCAGCGAAAGTGTTAAGAAAAATTTCACATTACTACTATGATACATACGGTATTCTACGTAATTTCCTTCTTCCTTGGCTTCATCTTCTTTTTCGGGAAGAAAAGTATATTCTAAAAATTATTATGTTATTAATACATATTGTACTACAATAGAATTTTCCATGAAATAAAAAAAAAAATATGTGATGTATCTTTGCTTACCATCATTAAATTCAATACTTGTTGGTCTTTGGTCATCATGGAAGGCATTTACATCCCCTCCGAATCGAGATGAAAACCCCGTGAGAGTGCGACCCATAATTTCCCTCAGCTGTATTTCGGCCGGCGTCAACGGTTTTTCGGGTAAGGGTGGGCCTCCTCCAGTACCTCTTATTCCTTCCGCTCACTAGCGACCTTCGATTTTGTATTTTTTTTTCAAATTTTTAAATTTGGTTTTCAGGGTTTGGTACGATTTGCAACCACCACAAATTGAATTAAATTCCCTGCTTAATTCCTTCCATGCGTTTAATTTTTCCTCGTTAGTAACAGCATCAGTTTTCTTGTTTTCTATTATATGCTGATATTTGTTCACAAGATCTATCAACACTTTCTCTTCCCCTTCATTAAAGTTTGAAGTTCTCTTCTTAATCCCTTCCATTTCAATTTTTTCAACACCGTTTTCACTTTCAACTACTCACTCAAGACTGTGGTGAAGGAATGAAATATGAAATTTTGAATTCGAAATTTTCATCGTGGCGGCTTATCGACATAGATATTTAAAATCATAGAACTTAAATTCTTCCTTCAATGAAGAACGACGGCTCGATTCATCGGTAATAGCAGTGTAGCCAACATGCTTTCGAGAAAACAGCGAATTCCGAGGTTAACACTGGATCAGGTAATCCGGGTAGTTATTTGTCATTGAACAACGCCCGACTTCTCTGATCCAGAGTTAGAGGTTAATCCTGGATCCAATAATCAGCGGATTAATCCTCAATTGAACAACCGGCCCTAAATATCACCTGAACCCTGAACCTCAACTGTTCATTTATCTACTATCAAGATAAGAATATGGATATTCATGAAAATTATATCAATATGGAATCTGGAGATTCTTTCAATGATTTGTGAGTACCTTAAACTTTGTTCGATCTGCAAAAATGTAGAATGCTATTTCAAAAATATTATAATGTTGTATTATACTAGATTATTATGGTCAAAATTATCCATAGGAAACTTGCAAGAAAGTTAAATAGTCTCCTTGTTTTAATGTTCAAATTTCATAATTTTCTGGGTCTTAAAAACAGAATAAGTCGAAGAGATTCCAGCCAGTAGTAAAAAAAAAATGATCCAATGCAATTTTGTGGAAATGAATGTTTGTTCGCATCTGAATCATAATGATCTGTTGTTTGGTTGAGGTTATCCCCTGAGGGCTTGTGTTATATACAGATTTTAGTTTTAGTCTGTTGCTCTAACTTCAGCTAACACTTCTTTTTTATTGTATAATGTATTGCTCTTGATCAAAGAATATATATCAGCTGGTCTTAATTTAGATCTCTGTCAGTTGTTGATATTACAGTCCTATTGTTAAGGTTCTGCTGGCTAATGATTCATTTAGACTCAAATTTCTTGTTTGAGATTTCGTGAGGTACGTGAACATTTTATCGTAACATAAGCGGTCCATTGTCCAAATACACTGCACAAAAAAATTAACGCACATTATGGAAATCTCAAATTTATTCTACAACTGAAGGTGTTCTCAATGACAATTATTTTTATCAGAATTATGCATGCATATGTTATCCACTTTCAACGTTTTTCTTCAATATAGATGTTTTTTCCCAGCAGGAATAAAAAAAAATATGATATTATCAGATTTTGAATGTATTGGCTCTAAAATCAGTTGTTCTCGATCAATTCTAGTGATCAATTGTTTTTCTTTCGTTTGATTTTCTATACTCGATCACTATGCAATGCGAAACACGCAATTTGACCCAAGAGGAATGTGCAAGCGGTAGTTTTGCGAGAAGAAGGGTGGACATACACAAGAATTGCAGAAAGGTTTGGTTTTCCCATACAAGTGTGTCCAGAATGTTGCAGCGATTCAGGGAGACAGGAATGAATGTCCGAAGACCAGGACAGGGTAGACCACGGGTAACAACTGCCATTCAAGAACGTTACTTGAGAGTTTCTTCTTTGAGACAACGGTTTGCAACCGCTTGCCTGCTTCAAAATCAGCTTGAGCAAACTCATGGGGTGCAAATTAGCACTCAGACAATGAGAAATCGCCTCAGAGAATATGATTTAAGGCCACGTGTCGCGGCAAGAGGCCCAGCTCTTACCCCAGCCCATCGAAGGGCGCGTTTGGATTTTGCGAGAGAGCATATCCATTGGGAAGAGGCCGATTGGGAAAGAGTTTCTTCACAGATGAGTCTAGATTCTGCCTCTACCATTGTGATCGACGTTCCCTTGTATACAGACGTCCACATGAAAGATATGCTCAGTGCAATTTCCTGAATAATACTGGTTTCGGAGGAGGATCGATTATGATATTGGTTGGAATATCTTTGACTGCTCGCACAGACTTAATGGTCGTGGATAATGGAGCTATGAATGCTGATAAGTATATAAGCATGTAGTGCCATTTGCCCCATACATTGGTGAAAATTTCATTTTTATGGACGATAATGCGCCCCCATCGTGCGCGCATCGTTCAGGAGTATCTTGAAGAGGTTGAAGTCTCTTGAATGGAATGGCCAGCAAGAAGTCCAGATCTCAATCCGATTGAGCAGGATTGGGACAACCTCAATAGAAGGCTGAGAAGTTCAGTTTCGGGGGGAGGATCGATTATGGTATGGGGTGGAATATCTTTGACTGCTCGCACAGACCTAGTGGTCGTTGATAATGGAGCTATGAATGCTGATAAGTATATAAGGAACATTCTTGAAGAGCATGTAGTGCAATTTGCCCCATACATTGGTGAAAATTTCATTTTTATGGACGATAATGCCAGATCCCATCGTGCGCGCATCGTTCAGGAGTACCTTGAAGAGGTTGAAGACCCTCGAATGGAATGGCCAGCAAGAAGTCCAGATCTCAATCCGATTGAGCAGGTTTGGGACAACCTTAGTAGAAAGCTGAGAAGTTCAGAAAATCATCCAGCTACTCTTAATGACTTAGGAATCCAACTCGGAGAAATCTGGGAAGGATTAGATCAGAACATTTTAAGATCACTCATTTTGAGTATGAACCGTCGTTGCCGAGCTGTAATTAACGCAAGGGGTGGAAATACCAAGTATTAAATCACTTATCAGCATTTCAGTATTTTGAAAATTGTTCATTTCTCTTCTTTCACATAAGATTCTATGAAATCCTGAATTTTTCCTCCATTTAATGTGTCTTGTTTCGTTCAAAACCTTCCGAGAGAACATAAAAAATAAGTTATAAAGTCAATGTAGAGATAACTTTCATTAAAATTGAGATTTCTCAGAATGTGCGTTAATTTTTTTGCGCAGTGTACTTGTAGATCTTTTCGAAGTTTGACCGTAATTTGAAAAACTTGAGCAGATTCTGATGGAACTTGCATGTAAGTTAAATATTCTTCTTGTTTCAGTGTTAATCTTCCGAGAGATGAGAAAGGCTGTAAAATGAAAACGGTCAAGATTGAAGATGTAGATATTGTCGAACAATTCGTTGACGGGAATCAAGTCCATGACAGAGATGCCTTCGTTGTAAAAATGGAAAGTTACGAGACTCCTTCCGAAACGGTACATGAAGAAACTGTTCCGTTGCTCTTCGAAGAAGAAAAACTACTTAAAGACGAAGAAAATTGTAAAAATATTCAAAAAAAAGTTGAATACAATGAAAGGATTCATTCCGATTCAAAGGAATACAAGTGTGATGCATGCGATTTTGCTTCGAATTATAAAAGCAGTCTCAAAACACATATGAATGCAATTCATTCAAATTTGAGGCTGCATAAGTGCCATTCATGTGATTTTGCTGCCAGTAGAAAAGACAGTCTTAAATCGCACATAGATTCGGTTCATTTAAATTTGAGGTTGCATAAGTGTCATTTGTGTGATTTCGCAGCAAAGCAGAAACAACACCTCAAACCGCACATAGATTCTGTTCATCTGAATTTGAGACAACATGAATGCCATTTATGCGATTTTGCAGCAAATCGTAAATCAGTTCTTAAGGAACACATCGATTCGATCCATTTAAATTCGAAACATCATAAGTGTCATTTGTGCGAGTATTCCGCCAGCAATATACGCTACATCAGATCGCATGTGAATGCTGTTCACTCAAATTTAAAACAACACAAGTGTCACATATGCGAATTTGCCTCAAATAACAAACCGTCTGTGAAGTTACACATAAATTCGGTTCATTTAAAGTTGAAACAACATAAGTGCCATCTGTGCGAGTTTTCGTCGAACCAAAAATCGTCTTTAAAATTACATATAGATTCAGTTCATTTGAAGTTGAAGGCACATAAGTGCGAATCATGTGATTTCGCGTCAAATTATAAATATCTTCTCAAATCGCACATAGATTCTGTTCATTTAAAGTTGAAGCCACACAAATGTCATTTGTGTAATTTTGCTACGAATCAGAAAGCTTATTTGAATACTCACATCAACTCAGTTCACTTGAATTCAAGACAGCACAAGTGCATTTTATGTGAGTATGCTGCGAATCAGAAATCACATCTTAAAGTACACATGAAATCGGTTCATTCGAAGGAGAATTAACTTGGTGTTCAAGAAATATAACACCACTGTGAATGATAGAACTTGTATACAAAATTTGAGTGAATAAATGCCGACTCTGAGAGAGGATAACTTGAATATGTGGACCTTATTTCGCATTCAACCTGAATCATAATCATGATGTTATCATGCATATACGGGGTGAGTCTTTGACTTGTACATATATTTCAACTGGAGATTCCTTATCGGTTGGAAAGATACAGGCTGTTGAAAATCCATAAAAAATGAAATTTTCGAATATATATGATTTCATCTAATAAAATGATTTTCAGATTGTAGGTTTTAATTAATGTAGCAAATATTCTACCAACACGAAATTTCACTCACATGTTTTCTTGTTTTTTTCTTTATGACCAATATATACTATTATATGGCATAATTATATCAGAAATTTTAAGGTCCCAACTCTTGGAAGTAAGTTGAATGCCAATTGGTGAATATTTGGCCATTTTGAAAGATATAAGTATTCTTCGTGAAATCTCATGAAAAGCGCATTTTTCGGGTAATTTGAGATTCAAACAAATTTATATCAGCGAAGTTAGAAAAATTGGTTACTTTGGCTGAATCGAACGCTGTTCGAAAGATTCAGATAATTAAATTTCTTTTACATTTTCTCGAAGGTTTAGGTGGTAGATCCAATGCTCGAAAAATTCTAAGTGTCATGTTTCCAGGATTGGCGTAGCCCATTATGAAAGTTTAAAATGACTATAGCTTTTTATTCAAGCTGAATACCAACAAGTGTAATACATATTCATTTGACCAAAATAATTGTTTTTCCAAGTTATTTAAATATCTGTGCATAAAATTTTTTCATCAGTCGTTGTGAAAACGAATTGTTCTCCTGAATTCGCTACACTTAATGTACAATCAGAAATCCATTAACACACGCCACCACCTTAAATAGCCTTTAAATCACTCTTAAAATGAATTATTTAATTATGTCACGAAATAATATAAATATCCCGTTGTCTTTCAAAAATTTACAAACAAATACCCTAGCGCCACTCAGACTGGTGGCTAAATTTCGAACCTAGAAAATAAGTATTTACGGCGCTCTCAACGGTAGCTGGAATCGCCAATCACCTCAAAGCATGGCGGTAAATTCATAAAAACCGGGCCATTGAATACAAACTTTCGAAATACTGGATAAAATACACAATACAAATATTGATAACCACAAATAACTTTACAAAATTATAGAGATGTGTAACACTGCGCTGCGCAGCGCAATTGCGCCAACTCACACCACTGAGTCGAATGTGTCAACTCATTTTTCGGAGATGTATCAGCGCATGGCGCAATTCATTCAACAATTCCTACCTTCTCTATTTTCGAGTCAATATTCCTTTCAAACTGGAATTTTAGACTCAGGAATGTGCATTCACGATTTTTAACCCTTTAAAAATTATATTTTCTACATTTCCGTTTCATAACAAAATAGAGTTACCTCTTGGGTTAGATGAGTTGACTCATTGCGCTTGTGTTTGTATGTATGTTTTCTCTGCGCTTGTGACGCTTGTGACACAGCAACTCATTGCGCTAAACAGTTTGACACAGCCAACTCATTGCATTGAGTTTAACTCTGAAAATGACTGATGAGTTAAAATTTTGTACAACTCTTACTTATTCGTCGTGTATCATGTGAAAATACTGCCCATCGCTGGATTTTCATTTGAATTGCGATTTGTTCTAATGCTGCATAGATTCGGATTTTCTCAATAACAAAATTAATAATGCGAATTGGTAAAAGTATGTTGTGTTAGAACGATTCCGAAATACTTTCAATTCCGTAAAATTCGTGAATTGGCATCGATGGCCGTATCGAAAGTTTCTCAAAATGAAATATTTTCAGTAGTGGTCAAAATAAGTCGACCATTTGTGTGATTTCGTCAAACACGTGAATACGTTGATTGTATTCAACTCTTGATACCACCTTGAAACTCAGTAGGTGCTCTCTTCGATACTCAGACACTGATGCGCCATTTGGCGCAATTGAGTTAACTCAAGGAGTTGGCGCAGAGAGGTGCGCTTGAGTTACTGTGTTAGCGCAGAATATTTCACTGAGTTACCCATCTCTACAAAATTAGTTTTTGAATACTGCTAAAGTGGCTTCGTAATTTATCCGCAAGAGGGCGTCTAGATTTTTCGTTTCCAATACAAGATTATATCTGTTCTGTGATTACATCAACTGATGTAATCGGTAAACTTTGCACCACAGAACACCCTTATGTTAATCTTTAAACATCTTTGATCGAAACATTTGTTAGAAAATTCATGACGTCACTGACCTCTTTTATTCTGTGGTTTTCTACATTTTTGTTCTGTGATTAATGAATGGCCACAGAATAACTATCCTTACCCAGAAGCGACAGCTCACGTATTTTTAGGGGTCAATTTTCAATGACCTTGAGTAACCACTTCCACAAACACTAGCCAAACAAAAGTGTGCACTGAGCTCTGAGCTATACACTGCAAACAAAAACCATTCTTCGCTTAATTTCAAAACGTTGTAATTTTTTTAAAGATTCTTGAATGGAATGAAGTTTTAGAGTAATACCAAAATATATTTTGTTATAATATTACCATTTATGGTTCATTTGAACTTTTCAAATTTATGTTTCAGTTGGATAGAATGTTGATGTGTGTTAGATGAACATTGAAAATTTCAAGTAAAAGTTTTATGACTATATGATTTCTTGTTTGACGATTGTTAATCATATTTTTGCAAAGTATTCAACAGTGTGCTTTCGACGATACAATTTTCCCTACTGTTAATTTCAAAACGTGTCTATGCATTTAATTAATTATAAGAAATATCTAATTGTATCTGATGTTATCGGTGAAAGGTTCAATATTATGAGCTGATATTTATGAGATTGGAGGATAGATATTTCTCAGCTTTGGGTATTTCGGAAGATCTATCTTCAAATATATATTCAAGAAGTTCATAGATTTGAAAAAGGCTTTTGATACAGGGGGCGTTCCACTTGGCGATCACAACGCTCACGCTCACGATCGCTCTTTTCCCCATTCCACTTGCTTGCTAGCGCTATTATGTTAACTCAAGTGGAACGGATTATTGTGCGTTTTGGGCTGTCATGAAAGAAATGACAAGATTGAAAAAAGTAGAAGTAATTCTAAACAATAAATTTAATTAAAGTGTACAACAGTTAGAAATATTATAATAAATATATATCTAAACTGTATTCTGAACGTCCATTTTCACTTTCACGCATATATTGAGATAGGTCGTCACAGAACATCGAATATGTGGGTCGATTTGAGCTTGGAATGAGCGACGATTTTGCCGCGCTCACAAAGACCGCGGTCGTTAAGTGGAACGGCTAAAGGAGCATTTTGATCGTTGTGATCGCCAAGTGGAACGGCCCCACAGTGGACACAGAGATAATGAAAAATAATTTAGAAAAAATGGGATTTAGGTGAGTATGGTACCACTTGGTAAAATCACACTTGAGTGATCGAAGACATTGCAAAGTGATACGGAGAATGTCAATACTGGTGTATCTCAGGGATCGGTCCTTGGATCATTACTGTACCTATTATGGGGGCGTTCCACTTGGCGATCACAACGCTCACGCTCACGACCGCTCTTTTCCCCATTCCACTTGCTTGCTAGCGCTATTATGTTAACTCAAGTGGAACGGATTATTGGGCGTTTTGGGCTGTCATGAAAGAAATGACAAGATTGAAAAAAGTAGAAGTCATTCTAAACAATAAATTTAATTAAAGTGTACAACAGTTAGAAATATTATAATAAATATATATCTAAACTGTATTCTGAACGTCCATTTTCACTTTCACGCATCTATTGAGATAGGTCGTCACAGAACATCGAAATATGTGGGTCGATTTGAGCTTGGAGTGAGCGATGATTTTGCCGCGCTCACAAAGACCGCGGTCGTTAAGTGGAACGGCTAAAGGAGCATTTTGATCGTTCTGATCGCCAAGTGGAACGGCCCCATAGGGGCCCCTATGGGCCCCTATGGGCCGTTCCTCCCATAGGGGCCCCTATGGGCCGTTCCTCCCATAGGGGCCCCTATGGGGCCCTATGGGCCGTTCCACTTGGCGATCACAACGATCAAAATGCTCCTTTAGCTGTTCCACTTAACGACCGCGGTCTTTGTGAGCGCGGCAAAATCATCGCTCACTCCAAGCTCAAATCGACCCACATATTTCGATGTTCTGTGACGACCTATCTCAATAGATGCGTGAAGGTGAAAATGGACGTTCAGAATACAGTTTAAATATACAGGGTGTTTCATCATAAACTGGACAAACTCATATGACGCATAGAGAACATCGGGAGAATCATTTTTTTCTTATGACATATTTCCCGTTTTCGAAGCATAAGGGAGATACACGGTGTTTAATGTCATTTTCGAGCGTTATTATATTGAGTGTGTTTGGTTATGTATGAGACTGGAAGTAATGGTTTCTTGTCATATCGTAGTATTTTTGGATGCTTCATTCAGAAATGGTGTAGAGCTCCAAAAAAAAAATTACAAAATGGCGGAAAACCTGCAATGTTCGTGATTTTTTTTTTCGGTTGCCAAATTGATTTTCATTTCCTAGATTAGAACAATTTTTAAAGGATATCTGTGAAAACATTCTTTCAAAAATCGAACACAACTTTTTTTTACATGTCCACAGCGAAAAAAAAATTTCACTCGAAATTGATGAAATTTTTCAAGATTGTACTTACTTTTATACTTAACACGAATATGAAAACAGAATCGAAAAATATCAAACGGTTTCGTTTTTACAGCCATTCAAATGTCCCGTTCGAATATCTGAAATAATAAAAAAACATGACACAGCTTGTGTTCTCAGGCCCATAATTTTCGAATTTGTATGTCAAAACATTCCAGATTCCAAAATGAATAAAAAAAAAAAATCAGTGAAACTTCATTGAGAGTTGAACTCCCTACTCTGAGTTAATGTGAAATACGAGTCTGTTCTAAGGTTTTGAGTATACTAATTTTCGTTGCCGAGCAACAGTAGCTGATAGAATTTGACAGGTTATTTGAATTTTACTGAATAATTCGAGTATATTGAAACGACTTGTTAGCAAACGAAAATGAAATATTCACTTTTAGAAAAAAATGATATGGTTCAGGCTTATTATGAAGCGAATGCCTCAGGGAGCAAAGCAAGGGAAATTTACGCTCGCAGATTTCCAAGTCGAAACGTTCCTAATTTTAAAACTTTCATAGAAACAGTGCGTAAATTACTTGAAGAAGGTATTCTTCACCGCAAGAAGAAGGAAACAATCCGAAATAACGAAGAACGTATCCTGGATTTAGTGAGTGAAAATCCGATGGTATCAACGAGAACTCTAGCAAATCATCCAAGTGTGAATAAGAGTAAATCCACTGTATGGAGAGTTTTGAAAAGAAATAGCAACCATCCGTACCATTTCCGTTCATGTCAAATCTTAGAAGAAGGTGATTTTGAGAAGAGGAAAGAATTCTGTGAATTTATTTTAAGAAGGACACATGAGAATAGGAATTTCCTACGTCTCTTACTGTTTACGGATGAAGCAACATTCCACAGAGATGGTTTCTTCAACAACAAAAGTAATATAATATGGCAAAGGGAAATTCCACATGCAACAGTAGCAAAAAATAGCCAGAAGAGATTTTCTGTCAATGTTTGGGCGGGAATGAAGGATGGATTCATTATAGGACCGTACATTCTTCCTGAAACATTGACTGGAAATGGCTATAATCAATTTTTGAGGGAAACTCTGCCCGATCTATTGGAAGATATTCCTTTGAGTCACTTTCAAGGAATATGGTACCAGCATGATGGTTGCCCTGCTCACACAGTGAGGAGTGTACGAGAATTTTTAGACTCTCAATACCCTCGCCGATGGATCGGCCGATTGGGACCTGTCGCATGGCCTCCTCGTTCTCCAGATCTTACACCTATGGATTTTTATTTCTGGGGTCATATGAAGAGTCTTGTTTATGATAAGCGAGCTCCAGTGACTTCGAGAGAAGAACTGATTCAAAGAATCGAATCAGCCGCCGAAGAGATTCGCCGAAACCCGGAAATGGTTCGTTCAGCGGTGGATAGTGTGGCGAAAAGGTCGAGAAAGTGTATCCGGAGAAATGGCAATATTTTTGAGAACGAATTATGAATAAATTTTATACTAATAGGTTTTTTTTTGTTGCGTTTGTGAAATTGTGGAATTATTCGTAGAAACTTCCGCAATAATGCCATGCCATTAATATCTGGGAAGTATTAACCGCCAATTTCTACTCAAACTGCATAAATTGGTTTCAAGATACTTGCATTATTATATTCAGGTGAATTCAAATACACTGTCAAATTCTATGAGCTGCCATTGCTTGGCAACGAAAATGAAAAACCTTTGAACAGTCTCAATTCAGATTCCATATTTATTTTAATAGGTACTTAACTCAGAGTAGGAAGTTCAACTATCAATGAAGTTTCACTGATTTTTTTTTTATTCATTTTGTAATCTGGAATGTTTCGACATACAAATTCAAAAATTATGGGCAGTAAAAACGAAACCATTTGATATTTTTCGATTCTGTTTTCATATTCGTGTTAGGTATAAAAGTAAGTACAATCGTGAAAAATTTCATCAATTTCGAGTGAAATTTTTTTTTCGCTGTAGACACGTAAAAAAAAAGTTGTGTTCGATTTGTGAAAAAATTCTTTCACAGATATCCTTTAAAAATTGTTCTAATTTAGGAAATGAAAATCCATTTGGCAACCGAAAAAAAAATCACGAACATCGGAGCTCTACACCATTTCTGAATGAAGCATTCAGAAATACTACGATATGACAAGAAACCATTACTTCCAGTCTTATACATAACCGACCACACTCAATATAATAACGCTCGAAAATGACATTAAACACCGTGTATCTCCCTTATGCTTCGAAAACGAGAAATATGTCATGAGAAAAAAATGATTCTCCCGATGTTCTCTATACGTCATATGAGTATGTCCAGTTTATGATGAAACACCCTGTATATTTATTATAATATTTCATATTTCTAACTGTTGTACACTTTAATTAAATTTATTGTTTAGTATGACTTCTACTTTTTTCAATATTGTCATTTCTGTCATGACAGCCCACTACGCCCGATAATCCGTTCCACTTGAGTCAACATAGGGGCCGTTCCACTTGGCGATCACAACGATCAAAATGCTCCTTTAGCCGTTTCACTTGACGACCGCGGTCTTTGTGAGCGCGGCAAAATCATCGCTCACTCCAAGCTCAAATCGACCCACATATTTCGATGTTCTGTGACGACCTATCTCAATAGATGCGTGAAAGTGAAAATGGACGTTCAGAATACAGTTTAGATATATATTTATTATAATATTTCTAACTGTTGTACACTTTAATTAAATTTATTGTTTAGTATGACTTCTACTTTTTTCAATATTGTCATTTCTGTCATGACAGCCCAAAACGCCCAATAATCCGTTCCACTTGAGTTAACATAATAGCGCTAGCAAGCAAGTGGAATGGGGAAAAGAGCGGTCGTGAGCGTGAGCGTTGTGATCGCCAAGTGGAACGCCCCCTTAATAGCGCTAGCAAGCAAGTGGAATGGGGAAAAGAGCGGTCGTGAGCGTGAGCGTTGTGATCACCAAGTGGAACGCCCCCTCTATGTATTCAGATGACACAGCGGTATTCTCTGGCCCAGGCTCAAGAGTTTGTGAACAGAATATAAATGATGATTTGGCAAAGTATTTCAAGTGGCTGTACACTAACATATTAAGCATAAATATCGATAAAAATGTATATGACAATTAAACAAAATATCCAAAATGTGAGTGATATTAGAATAAGCCTGAATGGTATAAGACTGAAAGAGGTTACTGAGTATAAGTATTTGGGACTTGTCATCTAGTATAATCTTACCTGGAATAATCATATTGAAATTATAATGAATAAAATTACCCCCAATGGCAGGTGCAATAAGAAGCATAAGAAACATACAGACAAAATGGCCGAAAATGATATATCGCGATTACATGAGCGCTTACAAAAATTGAAAAAATCAGACTTAGTGTTTATAATATTACACAAGAAACTACCTGAAGATGTAAGTGGAAATAAAGAAGATATCGATATGATAAAAACTTTCCAAGTTGATTCAGAAGAAGATATTTTCCATGAATCTAGGACAGAGACAACAGAAATGAATTCATGTGCAAATTGTGTGAGAAGCAAATTAGAGGTTCAGTATATAAAAAAGGAATTGAAAATACAAACCAAAATGACTTCACAACTTGAGGAAAGAGTGGAAGAACAGAAGAATTTCATTAATATCCTGAAGACGACAAATAAAGTGACATTGGAGGAGGTTAGTTATTCTGAAGAAAAAACCAAAACAAAAGATAAAGACAATGGTGACATTTCAAAGATAACAAATTCGCATCACAGTCGGGGATGGGAAAGGAACCTGCAACGAGATACAAACGGAGGGCAGAGCCACCTAGCGGGTCAGTGCCAAATAAAGCAGTTAAGGCAAGTAACCTACAATTACCTGTCATAGCAGAAGTAGCTGTGAAGAAATCTGTACGACACGAAAACACAGTAATAATGGGAACCGGCGAGAATAGCTCTAACCTTAAATCAGCCGACAGAAAAGCCTGGCTCTACGTAGGCAAAATTAATAAACAATGTGAGGAATCAGACGTAATTAAATTCCTGAACGATAAACTACCTTGTAAAAATCAACCAACAGCTGAAAAAATTTCTAAAGAGGACAGTCCAAATGCGGCTTTCAAAATAGGTATCGACTTTGAATATTTGGAACAGGTTAAAAAGGAAGATTTTTGGCCGAAAGGGGTTATAGTCAAAAGATATTTTTTTCGAGACTCCCGAAAACAAACAGGAAATAAATTCCAATTCTAAATTTTTCAGTATATTAGTATATTGAACCTGAATATCAGATCAATTAGAGACAAAACCGAGCTTCTGGAAGAAGTACTGTGTGAGAAAGCTGTTAATTCGGCTATCATAACAGAACATTGGATACCAAGCTCCAATGTGAGTCAGTTGAAGGTTAATGGATACAATTTGATAAGCCATTTTTCTAGAAAGAAAGGATATGGAGGTGTGTTGCTGCTTGCTGCTGATGACTATAAATGTGTATGTTTCCCAGACGTGGCACAGTTTTCTATTGAAAATGTCATTGAAATGGCAGGTATGTGGAATGAACATAATAAACAGATAATATTAGGTATATACAGACCCCCACAGGGTACCATTGAAAATTTTCTTGACCAGTTAAGACACTGTATAGACTGGGTTATTGAACAGAAGCCAAACTATTCATCTATATTGGTAGGTGGAGATTTTAACATAAATTTATTAAAAAATACTACAATTTCCAACCAACTGCAGGAGCTATTTGCAGACTTCGGACTACAACCGAGATTTAGGGAACCATCTAGAGTATCCACGTCATCTGAAACAATGATCGATAATATATTTGCGAATGTGGACTCACCAATTACACTCACCTTTCAGCCACATCTGTCTGACCACCAAGGCCAAATACTCAGCTATCCTACAACTAAATGTGCACCTGAAACAAAGGAGATATTCAAGAAGAGAATAACAAATAAATCAAATATAGACAAACTAAAAACAAAATTACTAGCAGAAACATGGAATGTTAGTAAGTGTGCGGAGGAGGCTTTCGATGAATTCTGGAAAACCCTGATGCTGAATTTCAATCAAACCTGCCCAGAAAAAACTGTTCATAGAGTCAATGCGAGCAAGGTAAGAGCAAGACCTAAGGACAAAAGCATTCTCAAAATGAAAAATGAATTGGAAGCCTTAGAAACTATAATGAAGGTTAGCAAAGATGATCTAAGCAGATCAGCATATAATATTTACAGAAAGAAATATTCCGAGAAATTAACGGAGCAGAAAAGGGACCTAAATTTACGTCAGATTAGGAATTCAGAAAACAAAAATAATACTATATGGAAAATAATAAACAAGGAAAGCAAAAATCAAGTGCGAAAGAATGATGTTAATCTTGGACCCGATGAACTCAACAAATATTTCACCAACATCGGAGCTAGTATTGCAGGGAGATGTGATAGAGTACAAGTAGATCCAATGAATCTCTTGCGTAAGACTAAGATCAAGACTATTCAGTCTATTTACCTTCATGAATGCACGATAACAGAACTCAGGAAAGCTTTAAGACAGATAAAATCTAAGCAAACCAGAGATATCTATGGAATGACATCAACCATATTAAAGGAGATTTTCCCGTGCATTGAGGTTCCAATATGTAACATGTTCTCAAAATGTCTAGAAGAGGGTTACTTTCCTGATCAGTTGAAGAAGGCCAAAATAGTACCTGTCCATAAAAAAGGAGATATGGAATTACCAGAAAACTATCGACCTGTATCAATACTTCCTGTGTTATCTAAGTTGCTTGAGATAATTATAAAGAATAGAATACTGAGCTTCTTCAAACATCATAAAATCTTCTGTAAACAACAGCATGGATTCTTGACGGGCAGATCAGTCGAGACAGCACTGGCGGAGGTGCTCGAGAATATAGGAAAGGCCTTTGATGGGGGTCAAAAATGTAGTATACAGGCATGTGACTTGTCCAAGGCTTTTGACAGTGTCTCACACTCAGTGCTCTTAAACAAGCTTGAACACTATGGAATCAGGGGTGGAGCTCTTGACCTGATGAAAAGTTATTTGACAGACAGAATGCAGATGACAAGCTTGGGAGGCAGGTCTTCTGCTTGGGAAAAAGTGAGCCATGGCGTACCGCAGGGTTCTGTATTGGGACCCCTTTTGTTTGTAATATATATAAATGACTTACCAGCTAATATGAATTCAGATCAAACCATCCTCTTCGCTGATGACACCTCGTTCCTGAATAGGGGTATGGACAACCATGAATTAGAGAAGGAAGATAGAAAAACACTAAGTGATGCTCAAATATGGTTCAATGCGAATAAATTGATGATGAACACGGATAAAACGCAGAGAATAATATTTGAACCAAAGATGTCTTCGGACAATCACATGCGGTTACTTGGTGTCTTCTTGCAGCCAAACCTCAAGTTTTCTGTCCACATTGATGAAATGATTCCTAGGTTGTCAAGAGCTACGTATGCGGTTAGGAGAATTAAGCAGATCGCAGGTGTTGAAGCAGCCAAGATTGCCTACTTCAGCTTCTTTCATAGTATCCTTAACTTTGGCATCCTTTTCTGGGGAGATACAACTGAAAGTTCAAAGATATTTATAAAACAGAAGCAGGTTTTGAGAATACTATGTGGCGCAAACAGTAGATATAGCTGTAGAGAACTGTTCCCTAAAGAAAAAATTCTTACTGTAACGTCCATTCTCATACTTACCTGTGTAATGTATATCCACGATAATAAAGAGATACTATTGAAAAACAACTTTAATCACAAATATGATACTAGAAATCAAAACAACTTCATCATACCATACCACCGTATAAAAGTATCACAGTTGAACGTCAATCACCTGGCTATAAAATTTTCAACAAACTGCCATCCAAAATGAAGGAATTGAACAGGAGAAAACTTAAGAGTGAACTGAAATGTGTTCTATTGAATAAGGCTTACTACACAATACATGAATACATGAATGATAAATTTTAGATATATAAAATATTTTGTCTGGCCCTACTTATTTATTGTTGTTTGTCTGACTTATGTTTGCGTCTTTATACATTTTTAATTTGTATATATTTATTTGTCCCTTTTTGGACTAAATTTCACATGACTCCCCATGAAACATTTGATGGGTTAAAAAGTTTATTCATCCCTGTTTTGTAATTACTATGAATAAATGAATTATTATTATTATTATTATAAGATGTTCCCGAGAACTCAATGATAACACTAGAAAACTACTCTATCACAGCTTTATAAAACCACATCTATTATACCTAGTTTCCTGCTGGGCTGCAGCTTAGGATATGCAGGATATCTTTTACAAAAACTTCAAAGGATGCAGAATAAAATTGTCAGGACAATATTATTTATATCAGTACCCCTATCTCACACCAACAGAACAATTATAAAAAGGAACTAAAGTTATGAATATTAATAACATTATATTTTTGAACAAGTCAAACTTATATACAATATAGAAAGAAAAAACTAAAATCGAATACAAAACTAACAAAAAATAGAAATTTCCATTAAAATGAAGTAGGAAAAAATCAGTACCTAAGAAGAAACTCCGCAAGAAAAACAAAATGTTTACATTCGCCTATCCGACAGCTTTCATTCGTATAATCAAGTCCCTGTTGAAGTTGTAAAAGTTGATACTACCAAAAAATGTGCCGTAAGCTCTGTCATTTCCTCAGTGAGATTTAGCTTCTTGTTTGTAATATATAGTTTATTAATATTACAAAATTTATTTTTAGTTGAACAGGCTAAATTATAGTATTTTGTAGGCCCTGGTGCCAGTTTTTTATAATATGTTTTTAGGTCAACAAAAAATGTTCGAAATTGAATTGAAAAATCGGTAGATATAACGAAAAATCGGTAGATAAAACAAAAAATCGGTAGATACAACGAAAAATCGGTAGATCTAACGAAAAACCGGTAGGTTCGGCAACACTGCAATATAGGAAGGAATGAAGTTGAGTTTGACAGATATACCACCAGATCTGGGACATGCGCACGTAATTTTGTCCCCAATAAATTAGTTCGAGCTGTCGCTTCTGGGTAAGGATAGATATTCTGTGACGGTACGTACGACATGAAATCAGGAAATCCTGAATTACTCAAGAATTATTAATTTTAGGAGCATTATCATGTTGGAACATTCTTAGTTACTTAGTTATCTGTGGGCACAGTTTAATTTCTAAACTGTGCTTCTGGGTAAGGATAAGGCTTTTTCGGAAACCTACCCAGGGTTACTAACTCGATCCATTGAGGTCACGTGATGGATCACGGACCCGGTTCTGAGTTTACGAACATGTCAGGTTTGGAAATGTCAGTCGTTACAATAACATAACCTAGTAATATCAGATTGTCCCTGATAATATGATTTTATTTACAAAATCCTAGTTAAACAGGGTTGATAGGACTGATGATGATTGGAACTGTTAAACTAGGATGCTTATTCTCAAAAAAGGCGTGAAAAATCTAACTTAATTTTATTTACAATTAGATTTTGGATTGTCTCTAGCTTTGCTTGAATTTATTGCCACATTATGTGTTGTCAAACATTTGATTCTTGGCAAAAAGAACCACATATTCCAAATTGAGCCCAATTCTCTTCACTTTCCATATTTATTAAGAATTGTACAATTAATTATTTAGAATAGAGTAGAAAGCTTACTCCCGCGTTTTAAAATTCAAAACTAAACCGCAGTGCGCAGGCGGTGACCGAACGACCCTGCTCTTGTGTAGGGTTATGGTGGATCAACCCGAGTCAGTGATCGAGTTAACAGTCCCGTACTTTCCGAACACGGGTTCGATGTTCGGGTTAAGTAAACGAACGCAAAGGTTAGAGATCGGGCTAACCCGGGTAAGTTTCCGAAAACGCTTATAGATATTCTGTGGAATGGCTTGATGTTCTGTGGGCTTTGCTTTGGCTTTCTGTGCTACGTTCATCTATTGACTTATTGACAATGCACAAATCGTATAAATTTGTTGCACTCTTAAATAATTATAAAATTCTAGGAAATTCTTGTGCTCCATGGGCGTCAGTTTAGTAAACATTGATGGTTTCTTGAATCTTGCGCTTTTTTCCTTTGTTGTTTCTTTGAGGTTATAACGAACGTGGCCAAAAGTTCCCGAAATATGAATAATACTAGACTCAGTGCCGAGAAAGAACCGAATATGATGGAAATAAAAGAAGAAAGGTCAGTTTCAGTATATTTTTAGATGAAAATTCTTAGTGAAAGATATTAGAGTTCCCTACCAAACTCGAAAAGAGTAACACTTATAAACGCATATCACAAGTTCTCAAATAAATTTAAGAATGAATAACGAGATGTTGAAGTGGTATAACTTGGATTTTCTTCTCTTTTTTCTTTGTTCAGAATGTTGTATCATATTGGAGATGAATTTTTTTTATCGTACCAAATTTTCAATCTGTTCCAGTACACTAAATTCCGAAGATGAAGATAATTGTGTGAAAGTCGAAATCAAGATTGAAGATATCGACATTGTTGAACAGTTTAATTGTGAAAATCAAGTTTGTGATAGAGAAGAATTCTTCATGAAAGTCGAGACAAGCCAGTTGGAACAGGTCGATGAAAAAAAAATTGCTCCTTTCCCTCACATGTGGAAAAATGAAGAAGAAGCCAGAGATATAGAAGATGGTGAACATTTATCGAATCACGGTACACAAGAAGAGAATGTGAATTCTCACCAACAAGGTTGGTTCACTTCAAATGAAAAAATTCATGACAAAGATTATGTTGGTGATGTTGCTTCTAATTCAAAGCAGAATGTCTGTGATTCTGTTTCGAATCAAAAAGCTGCTCTTGACGGACATGTTGATTCTACTAGTTCAAATGCGAAGGAACTCGGGTGCCATTTATGTGACTATGTTACGAGCGGGAATGGAAATCTTAGACGACATATAGATTCTGTTCATTTAAATTCGAGGCAATACCAATGTTATTTATGCGAGTATACCTCGAATTATAAATCAGTGCTCCAATCGCATATTGATTCAATTCATTTAAATTTGAGGAAACATCAGTGTCATTTGTGTAATTTTGCTGCAAATCATCGAATCGATCTGAAGAAACATATCACGTCTGTCCATACGAATTCTAAACAGAATGTCCCTGATTCCGCTTCGAATCAAAAAGCTGATCTTGAGGTGCATGTTGATTCTGCCAGTTCGAATACTAAAGAACATGAGTGCCATTTTTGTGGCTATGTCGCAAGGTGGGGTGCAGGTCTTAAAATACATATAGATTCCGTTCATTTGAATTTGAGGCAATACCAATGTCATTTATGCGAGTATGCGTCAAATCACAAGTCAACACTCCGATCGCACATAGACACAATTCATTTAAATTTGAAGAAACATAAGTGTCATTTGTGTAATTTTGCTGCGAATTATAGGCCTCGCCTCAAAAGGCATATAGAATCTGTCCATATTAAGAAAGAACACGAGTGTCGTTTTGCGACTTTGTCACAAATGTGAAAGAAAACCTCGAAAGACATATAGATTCAGTTCATTTGAATTCGAGGCAACACAAATGTCATTTATGTGAGTATGCCTCGAATGAGAAGTCGATACTCCAATCACATATACGCTCAATTCATGCACACCATGTTGAGGTGCATGTTGATTCTGCCCCTTTAATATCTAAACAACCAGAGAGTACTTCACGAGAACCTGCTTCAAATCATAAGTCTTTTCAAGACAATTTCATGAATTTTGTCAACTCAAATTCGAAGCAATACTAATGTCATTTATGTGAGTATGCCTCGAATGAGAAGTCGATACTCCAAGTACATATAGACTCAATTCATTCACACGATCTTGAGGTACATGTTGATTCTGCTCTTTTGAATTCTAAGCCACAAGAGTGTCTTTCTTGAATCTGCTTCCACTCTTGTCAAGAAAATTCCATGAATTTTATCAACTCAAATTCGAAGCAATACCACTATTAGTGATATAACATTGACTGAATATCAACTATTGTCTTGATTAGTTCAATTCAAACGTGAATGAACATGAGTGTAATTTATGCGACTTTGTAACAAGAGAGAAAGAAAATCTTAAAAAACATATTAGATTTTGTTCATTCAAATTTGAGGCAATACCAATGTTATTTATGTGAGTTTGCCTCGAATGAGAAGTCGATACTCCAGTTACATATAGACTTAATTCATTCACACGATTATGAGGCACATGTTGATTCTGCTCTTTTAAATTCTAAGCAACAAGAGTGTCTTTCTTGAATCTGCTACAACTCTTGTCAAGAAAATTCCATGAATTTCATCAACTTAGATTCGAGGCAATACCACTATTAGTGATATAACATTGATTGAATATCAACTATTGTCTTGATTAGTTCAATTCAAACGTGAATGAACATGAGTGTAATTTATGCGACTTCGTAACAAGAGAGAAAGAAAATCTTGAAAAACATATTAGATTTTGTTCATTCAAATTTGAGGCAATACCAATGTCATTTATGTGCGTTTGCCTCGAATGAGAAGTCGATACTTCAGTTACATATAGACTTAATTCATTCACACGATTTTGAGGCACATGTTGATTCTGCTCTTTTAAATTCTAAGCAACAAGAGTGTCTTTCTTGAATCTGCTTCAACTCTTGTCAAGAAAATTCCATGAATTTCATCAACTTAGATTCGAGGCAATACCACTATTAGTGATATAACATTGATTGAATATCAACTCTTGTCTTGATTAGTTCAATTGAAACGTGAATGAACATGAGTGTAATTCATGTGACTTCGTAACAAGAGAGAAAGCAAATCTTAAAAAAAATAATAGATTTTGTTCATTCAAATTTGAGGCAATACCAATGTCATTTATGTGAGTATGCCTCAAATGAGAAGTCGATACTAAAATTACATGTACACTCAATTCATTCACATGATCTTGAGGGACATGTTGATTCTGCTTCGACCATTGTCAAGGAAATTCCATGAATTTTATCAAATCAAATTCGAAGCAATACCACTATTAGTGATACTCTGAATGTAAACTATTGTCTAGATTATTTCGATTCAAACATGAGTGTTATTTATAGTAGGGGAGCCTAAGCGGTGATTTCGGGATTTACTCAGGCGCTGCAGATTAATATACAGGGTGTACCAAGTTCGACGACCTATTAGGCGTTTCTGGAGAACTGGACCTATTTGAAATCTGAAAATTGGGATTATATTATTGTTTGACATTATCTACCGATCTGAAATATTCTTGGAGCCTGACGACTGTCAGTTATACAGGGAGAGAAAAAAATTAAAATTTTTTTTTTTTCTGTTTTGTTCTCGAATTTTATAGAGTATGCAATTCTGAATACATTCGTACTCAAATCGTTGCATTCGTCAAAAAACTTTCCAAAATATCGAGAAAAAACTGAAGAAAAAAGGAGATAAGAGTATTCGGTATAATGTTTTTTATTCCTAACCTACATATTGTAAGCACAAACCGTTTTCACATTTTTGAAGGCGAAGACTGTGGAAATATTCTACATTTTCAGAATTTTGAAGAACCCGTCACAAGGTGTTCCTAATGTTGGTTCAAAAATTGGGATCAAGATTGGCTCATAACTTTCGTTTTTTTTACAATCTTGAAAGCCTGCAGTTGCTCCCTCCACTAATGAAAAGGTATACATTATATATAACATTTTTTTCTTTTTATCATCTAAGCTTTGCAACCCAATAGGTCTCTATGAAGCTCGAGTAAATCCAAATTCAGCATCGTGGGCTCCTTTATCTATTATTAAAAAAATAAAGGATTTTATTCGTTAAATTTTGAGGCAATACCAATGTCATTTATGCGACTGTGCCTCGAAAAGTACCCATTCAAAATATTAATTGTAAAGTTTGCGATGCATATATTCTGATTGTATTTTTCCAATTTTTTCATATATTATGTTTCAATGTTCTATTTAATAAATTATTTGTTGTTAACAGCCTTTCTGTCATTTGATCATAGACGCCAAGTAAAAGTCACTTGGGGTGTTCAGCAAAAACCTCGTTTTTTTATTACATCCAGATTGAGAGGAGTACATATCTGGACCGTTCAGCAAAGAACATCTGATCAATCGGAGGACGATCTATTCAATCTGTCAATTTCGACGGAGCAAAGCAATTTAATCCATAGACCGCGGCCTACGATATTTTTTAACTGGCCAGAATGTTGTTTTTAAATGCGACGTTGCCTGAACCCCCACATGGGGTTATACCAGGCTCAGAGTGTTAAGACTTCGCACTTGTAGTCCTGTTTTGAAGCGAAACAGGTGATAGTTCGCATCAGAAATTCGACCGGGAAACGTGTAAAAAGGTTTGTGTTTTTTTCGTGTTCGTGTGATCGATTTTTCAATCAATAAACAAAGTGAAAATAAGTGTTGCAGTTGCAAGAACAGTGTGTATCGGGTTTGTGATTGAATTTTTCAATTTTTAGTGTTCATATCTGGAAGGATTATCAACAGGAAGGTTTCTCATTTAAATATTTATGAAAATTTCAATTGGAAATCTTCGCAAAAGCAATTATAAATCTACTAATCAGAAAGTTTTGGTACCCAGAAGAAAATGGCTGAACGCAATTCATAGAGAAAGTAGTTTTGAAGTCAACGATGACAGTGTAGTTTGTATGAAATATTTTGTAGATTCCCATATTTTAAGAAATAATTCTTATCCAACCGCCGAATATACCCCAAAAAATTCCTAAATTAAATCATGATGCATTTCCTTTAATTTTCCCAAATCGACCGAGTTACATGGCGTCTTCAGTTACTCAGAAAATAACTGATCCTGAGGAACGGAGACAAAAATTAATTGTCCATTATGATAATGTTTACACCAATTTGGACAAACAAGATCAGATCGATTTTCCAACTCTCGTTGTAATGTCAAAGACAAGGCAATTTTCAAATACTTTTCCAACGTTAAAGAAAATGACTTTGTTCAGTTCTACAATATGAATTTTGAGGAGGCATTTCCGAAAATATCATCGGGGTTTAAGATCTTGAGTAATTTGAGAATCGAAGTCGTATTTAGAGACGGAGTAAACATACCCATTTCTGTGACTTTTTTTCCTCTTTTGATGTACATTGTCTTCTTTATTCGCTTCATATAGTAAAATAATTTTCTTCTGATTGTAATCTTGTGGAACTCAATACAACAGCTACCTCCTCGTGGTGAGTTCTTTATTATTTGCGATAAAATATTAAGAAATGCTGTTTTGTTTTCCTCCCTACAGTTCTTCATTTATTTATGAATTGAAATACATTCAAAATTATATCGAAAACAGTGCGAATTGCACAAGAAAACCGTATACTTTCTATATCTACGCGTGTAACTAGACACGTTGCTGGTAACAACGGCAACGTCTAACCTTCCGGCCTGTTATATTTAGTAGGCCGTGATTAAAGTTATAATTTCAGGAAATAACCAGAACAACCAATGAACGGTTGGGACTGAAGCTCAATTTGCTTTGGCAAAAGTTAAGTATGAAGATGTTACAGTCAAAGTTGATCCTTTGAAAATTCGGACAATATGTGACCATATAATAACTGATAAAAACCTAAGCAGCATACAGGGCTGAATTCTTCTCAGATGCTAGACATAAGAAAAAAATTCTGCCGTTGTGAATATGTCAACTCAAATTTTTTCATAAGATGTTTTTGAAAAAAGTGCCTCATAAGTATGTACTGTCCAAATATCTTTGGAGTAATTCATAAACTTTATTCTATATTGTCTAAATTATATATACAGAGTGACACGAAGATGTGTATAGAGCTTTATGGGGTTGAGAGTATATTGAAAAATAAGTACTCAATACAACAGCTACCTCCTCGTGGTGAGTTCTTTATTATTCCGATAAAATATTAAGAAATGCTGTTTTGTTTTCCTCTCCACAGTTCTTCAGTTGAATATGAATTGATATAAATTCGAAATTATATCGAAAACAGTGCGAATTGCACAAGAAAACCGTATACTTTCTATATCTACGCGTGCCACTAGACACGTTTCTGGTAACAACGGCAACGTCTAACCTTCCGTCCTGTTAGATTTACCCACAGCCGTCTATAGAGATAGCCTGGAACTAAATCTGGCAACGCCGTATGCGAACGCGAAGCGTAGGTATACTCGTCCGATCTGTTAACGCGGGATATCATGTTATTTCGAATTCAAATCATTTGCAAATTCATCAAATGAATTTTTTGCTTTAAGAAAAAAGAATATAAGACCCTACTTAGTCAAAAAATTGAATATCTTAATTACTCCTTGGCAAAAATCTCACAATTGTGTTTCAATCTTGGTTGGAATTGAAAGGTAATTATCTGAATTATAAGTTAGGAAAAGAATTAGATATTCAATTCATTGTTCAGCAAGAACCACGGGAAGGTGTAGGGCCAACTCTTGCCAAAAAAATTAAATGAAATTCTCTACGTGAACAAAACAAGTATCCTCAACATAATTATGAACTCAATATATGTAGAAAACGAAGTGAATGTGAAAATGAATAGATATAAGATGTTAACACAACAAATATTGAAATTTTCAACAAAAAAATTGATATGCAATCTCAACGGAAATGCATATTTTCATGAAAAGTTGGACGATTTCATTCTAAGGATGGTGAGTTTCTATCTTTGGGTAATGCAAACTTTTTCCTATCTCCCAAGTGTTTTCTCCGTTTGCTCGACATTAATCATATCATTTTTATTATTTACGAGATTGTTTAGGAGTAAATTTGCAAAAACCGAACAAAGTGAATTTAAAATTGATTTCGCATTCGTACCTCAACTGCTGACTGCTGCTCGAAGGAGCAGCATATTCTGAAACATAAATTTTGGCGGAGTTATCCATGTCGCTATTTTGCAATTAATATAAATCTAAAATGGATAAACTTTTGAAATTAATTTCCTATGATTATCGGAACTATTTTCATCGCAATTGAAATTCTAACCTAACCTCCAACCTATCCAGTACATGATCTCAAGTTAGTAAAGAAAATCAGTCGAAACCTTCATTGCACTTCACTGAAAAACAGTTTTTCAGTTCCCATAAAGTTCACTTATTTCCAGCCATTTATTCACTGAAACACTACGATTTATCAACAAAATTCAAACACACTTACCTACACTATCAACAAAACTCGCCCTACTGGAAATCTATTCTTCACCACGCATCACGAGTTTCGTGGGTCTCTGGTAGGCCTACGCGCGACGTTGCCGAATTTCCTTGTTCCTGGCTTGTACTTTAGGAGGCTGTGGCTCATCCCTACTAGATTGCATCAATTTTATTTTCACGTTAGCAGTATAGGTATATGGCGAAAACTCGACTGTCCGTTTTTTTCAGATAAATCTGTCACGTGACTAAAAAATCCGTCGGCTCTCCAATACTCCAATGTGTAATCTGAATGAAAATTATTTTGTATCCACCTTCTAACACAGTCCTACTATTCGAAAAGGCTTCAAAATACCTAAATTATTCATTCAAAGAAAGGAATACTATATTTTCATAGATATTCATCATTTTATTTCAGGAAATCTTACCTATGTGATTTTGCTGCTAATCAGAAGATACATATTTCAGAATATGTCATATGAAATTCAGATCAGTCAATTGAATTTCAGAAAACATCAAATGAAATTCAGATAACACACTCAATTGAATTTGAGATATGGTCAATTATATTTCAGATATGGCAATTTGAAATTCATTTCATAAAATATCAATTGTGGGTAATTCAGAAATAAAACAAAGATAGTAAATGAATGTGTATATAAAAAAATGGATAATGAGATATAAATATCTATATAAATGGTTGAATAAAAAATATGAATATCTATATAAAAAATTGAATATTAATAAAACTTTATATGGAAAAACAATCTTTTTTTTCTTTTTTTATTATATTTGTCTGCAGCTATCTGCATGATCGGATCTTGATATCGTATAGATTTTTTTGCACATAAAATTTTGGTAATTGTTCCGTCATAAAAATATAAGATGAATTTCAGAGCAAAATCAACAAATTTGACTTGAATATCTCGAAGAATTGCACAGAAGAGAGCTTTAACATCCTCGAAATTTATTTTTTTTCTCAATTCATCTCTCATATTAGATTGATTAATGAGAAGAGGAATATGCCTCAGGACATCCTTAGTGAAACAATGCAAGATCGTATTGAATGTTCCAGAATGTCTCATCATTGTACGATTTTTATAAGTTCTCGCTTCAATGGGAGAATTGGCAGGAATATTGCTGTACGAACTTTCATTATTTTTTTTAGCTAAGTACCCTGATAAATAAGGTGTTCCCAAATCACTGCCGATATGAAAGGTTTGCATCGTCCAATCTTTAAAAACAGGTGGAATCACAGTTAATTTTGGTTGTGCTTCCTCACTTTTTTCTGCTACAAAATCTTCCAAAGTGTCCAATGCTTCGCAAGTAGAATCTTCTTCGCAATTTGATCCAGGCGAAAGTGATGACAGCCAATTGTAAATAAGTAGGGACTTCAAGGAAGTAATAAAATTGGAACAGGCAGGATTGATATTTCTATATCCAGGACTTCTTATAAGTGAAAGAAAATTTTCTAACTGGTCCTTATTGAAACAACGAGGGACCATCATTTTGATACCTTGTTGTTTCAAAAATTCCCAAATATACAGGTGTCCCACCGGGAGTGCCCATTAGAAGCTTATGGAGAAATAATTATTCGATCTATTTCAAATTTTGTGTGGATATATAAGAATATTTTTCCATGTTTCTGTTGTTGATATTCCTCAAAACTTGTTTCATTGTTCAAAAAAACAACCACTAGTTTTTTTTCTGCTCATAATGAAAATAACAAGTTATTTTTCGAAAAATATGACATACATATTGAAAGCTTAAATTCTAATGCAAAACTTATAAAACAAGTTATGAAGCTTCCCGAACTTTTATTGAGATAAATCAGAATAGAAAATTGAATTATAACACATTTTGAAAATTTCGTCCACCTACTTCCAAACATTTTTCGCACCTTCTCAATATTTCTTGGTTGGTGGATTTCCTTATTCATTCTGGAACAGAATTCTGCCAATACATTGCACGGTAAATTCTTCAGTTGGAACAAACGTGAATTACTTCGAATAAAGTCATACAGATTCTTATGAAAGGATGAAGATAGATCATAATTGATACCTCACATATTATAATATGCTCGTTGCTAACAGTTACTTCTGAATATCTCGAAAATGGTACATTTTAGATATAGGAACCCTTATAAGACTCTACTTATTTTTTTCTCACAAATTGAAATAGGAGTGGAAAAAAATACGGTTTCCATTTGGAAAAATCGAATTTCTGCCTTTTTGGGAATTCAAACTTTGACACTCGAACAGTTTTTCCAGAATATCTCGGAAATAGTACATTTTGGATATAGGGAACCCTGAATAAACTCTACCCATTTCTACCTCACAAATTGATATGTGGGTGAAAAAAATATGGTTTCCATTTGAAAAAATAGAGTTTTTGGCTTTTTTTGAATTTCAACTTTGATACACTCATTTTACTTCCCCGTATATCAAAACGTTAATTTCTCTACAGAGTTAAGTTGAATATCTTGTCAGTAACCCATTTCAGAAACCAGATCTGAGATTGTGCGTTGCGCTTTCATTGAATTCTCAGTGTTCTACAAGCCCCAATTTGTAAATTTTTTCGAAAAACAGTGAATAACTCGAAAACGGCTCTAGATGGCTATAGGGAGTGATACATAAAATTAATGTGGCATTCGAAGATCTATCCGAAAAAGTGATAATATACAGGGTGTTTCATTTGAAATAAGAAAGTTCATACCACTTCCGGTGAAAGCGGAAGATATTGATATTCAAAAATATATCATAAATGAAGGTCTTCTTGGCTTATATCTTCACACAAAATTTGGAAATGATCGAGTTATTATTTCTCCATAAACTTCTAATGGGCACTCCAGGTGGGACACCCTGTATGAGAACCCTTTGACCGTGAATATGAAATTCTTCAAGAAGGGAGTGATTATCTTCTTTTTGGAAGTAGTTTCCAGAAAATACATGGATTTTAGGATAGGGAGGGACTTGTAATAATGCTGGACATGAAGGGAGTTTGCTGTCACCACACACATGTCAAGGGTTTTTTTTGGAGAGATGCTTTGGGAACAACCAATGACACTATCAAAGAGGTCATCAAAAAAAGTAGGGCAGCAGCAGTTTGGGTCGCCTTAGGATCGAAATAATTTTCTGCTGTTGGCAGTTTGTTCTTGCAAGACTCTGCTACAATATTCATGACTGAATATAGTGAACGACTGAAAATTTGTGCAGCTTTCTTCACCTTCATTTTTTTGATATTATGTGGAGAGACATGTTCCTCAGTTAGCTTAGATATCACGCTATAAATATTAACTTTAGCGTCGATTTTATATATGTCAACAATATGTTTCTAGGAAGCAAGTTTTTCAACACCATCTTGACAAAAATGTAAGTTTTTTGTCAAGAGAGCATTCCGAATACCTTTGAGGAGATGAGGTGGGTCATATAGATGAACAATTTCTTCATTGTCCACTATACAAGGTGTCCCACCGGGGTGCCCATTAGAAGTTTATGGAGAAATAATTTTTCGATCATTTCCAGATTTTGTTGTGAAGATATAAGCCAAGAAGACCTTCATTTATGAAATATTTTTGAATATCAATGACTTCCGCTTTCACTGGAAGTGGTATCAACTTTGTTATTTCAAATGGAACAGCCTGTATATTATGACTTTTTCGGATAGGTCTTTGAATGCCACATTGATTTTATGTATCACTCCCTATAGCCATCTAGAGCCGTTTTCGAGTTATTCACTGTTTTTCGAGAAAATTTACAAATTGAGGCTTGTAGAACACTGAGAATTCAAGGAAAGCGTAACACACAATCTCAGATCTGTTTTTTGAAATGGGTTACTGACAAGATATTCAACATAACTCTGTAGAGAAAATAACGTTTTGATATATTGGGAAGTAAAATGAGAGTGTCTAATTGAAATTCAAAAAAGGCCAAAAACTCGATTTTTTCAAAAGGAAACCATATTTTTTTTCACTCACGTATCAATTTGTGAAGTGAAAATAGGCAGAGTTTATTCACGGTTCTCTATATCCAAATTGTAACATTTTCGAGATATTCAGGAAAAACTGTTTGAGTGTCGAAGTTTGAATTCAAAAAAAGGCAAGAATTTGATTTTTCCAAATGGAAACCGTATTTTTTTCACTCCCATTTCAATTTGGGAGGAAGAAATAAGTAGAGTCTTCCCTATATCTAAAATGTACCATTTTCCAGATATTCAGAATTAACTGTTAGCAACGAGCATATTATAATGTGAGGTATCAATTATGATCTATATTCACCCTTTCATAAGAATCTGTATGACTATTCAAAACAATCCAGGTTTGTTCCAACTGAAGTATTTATCGTGCAATGTATTGGCAGAATTCTGTTCCAGAATTAATAAGGAAATCCACCAACCAAGAAATATTGAGAAGGTGCGAAAAATGTTCGGAAGTAGGTGGACAAAATTTTCAAAATGTGTTATGATTTAATTTTCTATTCTGATATATCTGAATGAAAGTTCGCTAAGTTTCATGACTTGTTTTATAAGTTTTGCATCACAATTTAAGCTTTCGATATGTATGTCATATTTTCATTATGAGCAGTAAAAAAAACTAGTGGTCGTTTTCTTCGAACAATGAAATAAGTTTTGAGGAATATCAATAACAGAAGTATGGAAAAATATTCTGAATAAAGTCAAAGATTTTAATGAAAGGACGAACATAGATCATATTATAATAATATTAAGCTCGTAGTAGTTACTTCTGAATATCTCGAAAGTGGTACATTTTAGATATAGGCAACCTTGAATAGACCTCACTTATTTTCACCCCACAAATTCAAATGTGAGTGAAAAAAATTAGGTTTCCATTTGAAAAAATCGAGTTTTAGGCTTCTTTTGAATTCCAACTTTGACACTCTCATTTCACCTCCTAGTATATCAAAACGTTATTTTCTCTACAGAGTGACGTGGAATATCTTTTCGGTAACCCAATTCAAAAAACACATCTGAGATTGTGCATTGCGCTTTCATTGAATTTTCAGTTTTCTACAAGCTTTAATTTGTATTTTTTTCACAAAACAGTGAATAACTCGAAATCGGCTTTAGATGGCTATAGAAAATGATACATAAAATGAATGTGGCATTCGAAGATCTATCCAAAAAACTTATAATATACAGGGTATTCCAATTGAAAAAAGAAAGTTGATACCATTTCCGGTGAAAGCGGAAGTCATTAATATTTGAAAATATATCATAAATGAAGGTCTACTTGATTTATATATCCACACCAAATTTGAAATTGATCGAATAATTATTTCTCCATAAACTTCTAATGGGCACTCCCGGTGGGACACCCTGTATAATCCTGTAGGTTTTTTCCTACTAAATTTTTGGGATGTCCTGTTCATCTTTTCCAAATTCTCGAGATATTTTGAATTTCTTTGATTTTGCTCTTGATATCAGAGAATTTGGTGCGTGTCATTTTTTCCTTCCTGCGGAGATACCCAAGTTGTTTTTTCAAGGGGCACTTGGAAAGCAGTTTTTTTTCGGAATTCTTTATACGTTTAACACCTGAAAAAATTTCTTGATGAATGGTTTATACGTAAACCTCTTGTATCTCTGCTCGTAGTAGGCACCATTCCATCTGAGCTAAATTCTAAGACAAAAGGAATAAAATATTATCAATAAGTACTACAGAATTATCAATAATCAATATCACCAAATAATTATGAGGCGTTCAAACAAAAAAATATCAAAGGAAATATAAATACCTTGAATGGCACTTTTCTTTCCACCATACCTCCTACTGGGAATCTGAACTTTCAGTTCATCACTTTCACGTACCAAGGGTGTTGTTGAATCTGTATAAAATAATGAATTATCAATAATCATATCACCAAATAATTACGAGGCGTTCAAACAAAAAAATATCAAAGGAAATATAAAATATAAATACCTTCTATACATACAGGGGACCGGGATGGTTCCCGAATATGGCCGACTTCTGTTTCCGTAAGCAGTGGCGTGTCGTGTAGTACGTAGAAACTGCATTTTAATGGAAAACGTATATGAGGTTGGGTTGGGTTGATATAAAGACTTGATTCATTTTAGAAAAACAGTTTCATATGAAACAACGCTATTTTAAAGCCATTTATTCTGATCAAAAATCAATAAGAGGTATGAATTGAAATAAAACTTGTATGTTGTAGAATGAAATGGCGATCAGTAAAACTTTGTATTTAATTTTTGAAATGAACAAATGACAGTTCATATCTTGTTATTTTTAATGAAATTTCCATTTTTGGGCTGCATAAACTCCCCTTATAAGGTAATTTATTGTTATAGAACGTATTAAACAATAGTTCAATTACCAAATTAATTTCCAATTTTCTGGCCTATATTTATTAGCCTGCAGAAGACTGCCTTGAACTGGAATTGAAACGAAAAAATAAAAGGAAAAGCTCAGACAAGTTTTTATTGAGGAAACAATAATAAATAATCATTCACAGTTATCTTCGATGAAATGAACATTCGTGGATATCTTAAATACCATGCCTGTAATAGTATATTCTAAAACAAGTTGCAGAATGAGCTTCTATTCCAACACGAATGCGAAATTCGAAAACGAGCGACGAAGGAGCGAGTTTTCGAAAGCATGAGTGTTGGAATTGCCTTCTGCAACGAGTATTAGACGATATTTTCTCTATTTCAGTCAATTTTTGTGAAATATTCTCGAAATTCAAATGAAAATTCAGATTAGTGACTTTTGTATTGTATCTTGGCAGTTGGTGTGACTTACGAAATTTGACAGATGAAGGAATTTGAATTGATTTGATTCGAAAATTTTGTGGATCGGAGGTCAGTACTGACAACCACAAAACGAAAAATATAACTGAAAACAATGCTGTAATGAGTTTCATTACAGCACTACTTTTAGTACTGTAATGAACTCATTACGATACTGAAATAGAGAAACAGGTTTTATATTACATTTTTGAAAAAAGATTCACTTCTACCAGTAAGAACAATATTATAAGAATGATATTCTTTGCGCATTATACTTTATTTTCATCAATGGAATCATAAGAATTCAGTTAAAATCCAAAAAAAAATTGTGATCGAAAGACGGGAATTTCAAATAATATTTAAGCGGGCATTTTGAATTTACTTCCTACCACTAGCGGACCCCACTATACATGTTTTTTATATTCACTTCCGATGTGAATTTATGGCTTCTATCATGAATCCTGATTGTGTAATCAGAATTTATGATGGGTTGCCACAAATTACATCGAAATTTAATACATTGGAGAAAAGGAAAGTGAGAACAATGATGAACTTCAACAATTTATTAATTTATTTATTGTTCATGAATTCCCTACAAATTAAGAAATATTTCTTACATCGATAGATTCATTTCATTGCAAAATATATAATCAGAAAGAATTTGAATTGTGTTTGTTGGGTTGTGAACGTCAACGAGTAAATCACAGAATTCATAAGTCAGCACCAGCCAGACATCTTTCCTTTAGGCCCTTTTATCCTTGTTGGGTGTTCTTGGAAAGAAAAATAGTATTAAAACTTGAGGTAGTGTTGACATGAAGGAAAGTATTTATTTCTACAATAACGATCATTCTTCTAAGCGACAGCTTCATGATTAAGATGGCTAAGCGCTCTTGAGTTACAATATTAAAATGGTAAGAAATGATGACTACATAAATGATAAAATTAATATAATATAATAGTTCCAGTGCATTAGCTGATACTATGCTTGCTCCCAAGCTGCCACTTTACAAATAACCATTGGAAAGAAGAACTTTTTTACTTACAACACACAGCAACACTGGAATGAAAAGAACTCTTACAACTAAAAATCTGCAAGGATAGGTTTTTGATATAGATACCACCGAAGTTGTTGGCATTGTAAACGTATTCAGAATATGTAGGTACAATGTGTATGATTATCAACTTATAAATCATATGTGGCAGAACTTACCCAATCAAATTAATTATAAGAATAACTGGACTATTCTACATTCGGTCGTTAATAATTATGGATATTTCCTTTATTGTAAAAACTGCTCCCCAGTAGTTCTTGGAGTTTGTACAGTTTTATGAGTGATGGATGAATTAACCTGTCAGAAATGTAAAATATTATTTTGATTTGCAAAAATGATTATAATAAAATACTTTAAATTTCATACGTAAAACCAAAGATTATAGAGTATAAAGATGGGAAACGAAGCGACTACAGTGATGTCAGGGACATCTGTTTTTCAAAAGTAATCGGTCTATGGTTAAAATATTTAATTAGGGTCCATTTGGTATAGATTATATAGAGATTATTAGTAGGCTGTTGTCAATTTTGAAAGAAATACTTTGAATAAATATTTTTGCTGAATGATGATTATATTTTCTCGCGTATTTTCCACCGAAATAACTCGAAATCTACAAGAGTAGCACCTAGCTCACTCCATAATCTTGGTTTGTGTGTTTTTCTGTTATAAATTTTGTGTTCCAAACTGGCCGACATTCGAAATGCATGGTGATTAATTGCAGAAATAATAGAAAGAATAATCTTAAATGTGTATTCTTTTCATTACCAAAGAGAATGGAAATGTAAGTTTTGAAACTCGTATCATGTAACTGTCTTGTTCATTGCTTTTTATTTTCAGTGTTGTCAAATGGATAGAGGTTTTGGGGGAAAATATATTGTTCTGGATAATTTGTTTGAAAACCGAATTTTCTTCGGTCTCATTCATTAGATCAAAAAGTTCCACTCATAGAGGCAATGGTGGTCAGAAGAACGACTTATAGCGGTGGTGGTTCTCTTGACGACCCTTCCAGCAGTTCGAACTCATCTACTGGACCCTCTAGACTCATTAAGGTTAAAATACACTGAGTAAGATATGTATGAATCGGGTCCAGAACAACTATTTGACTTATCGATGTTCGATTCATCGAGAGTTCACTGTATGAATAAGTTCTTGAAATTGTTATAATAATTCTCTAATATGTGAACAAAATTTTGAAATGTTCTCAATTTCATAATTATTGTATTGTAGTTGATTTTACACAATCATTTCAAATAAAAATATGAAGAATCCAGAAGCGTATTTCATTTGATTCAAAACAATGTGTAGATGGAAAATATCATACCCTGATCAAAAAACAGAGCTCTGCTTTTGTTTTGTCGATCAGGATGTTTCTTTAAAAGCTCGAAAAGGAATATTCGATGGAAATTTATGAGAAGTATAATTCGAATTAATTAAAATAGTTTTCTGTACTGAATTATGTTTTCAGCGCCATCTAGGTGTCACAAGTAAGAAACTAGCCAAAAATCGTAGTCGGATTTTAGTACCACAGATGTAAGGGTGTTTCCTATCTTTCTAACTCTATAATCTTTGCGTAAAACAATGAAAAAAACTCACCTGTATATTTGGATTGATGATTGTTTTAAATGAACCTCAAGTTGACGTGTGATTATCAAAATGTCATCCTACCATTCATAGAAATGCAAACGAGAAGCATAGACAAAGAAGGAAAAGACAATCGACTTGAGAAGAAACGTTTGGAAGGTTGAAAGTGGCGCCCCGTCCGGCAGTAGACAAGAACTAATTGTGTGAAATAGAGATACTGTAGAAAAAGATGAAATAATTTTCGTCGTAAATTGTAACCTTAATTATAGTTCATTGTTGTTTTAAAAATTTTGGATAAGTAAGAAGTGGTATGTCTAGTATTTAATTCTATCATGAATTCTGATCCATATATTCTATTACTAAAGCAAAACTTTCGATCTGAAAGTCAAAGCACACTATGTTTTCAATATTTGAGGTAAAACTCGTAATATTTTGTAGAGCAATAATTGAGGTCGAAGCTACTGTGGATATGTCTTAGTTTGTTCAAAGTGGAATTAATGTAAGTATAAATAAGGGTAATTATAAATACAAAGAACCTCTTGTCGTAATTGATTAGATTGTCATCATTTAGATCATCGTTATTCTTGTTGCATCCCAAATTATGCAAGCAAGTACTTCTTTCGACCCCTCTTAGTAGAAGTTGAGGAGAGATAATACAATTAAAGCTGTTCATTCTAGCTATAAACATAATCCAAAATACTAGAATATGTGGGGGACCATTTTAGTATACAAAATTTCATAAGTAGATACGTTAAGAACTTAACGTATCTTCATCTCTTATGCATTAACCCTATATAAAAGCATCCCATATTAATAAAGAATTCCATAATCTAGCAGTCAATTTGTTGTGTAACATTTGGAGAAAAACCCTTATATCACAACTTATATTATGATCATACCTCGAATAAAGTGGTAGGATTTATGCTCACATATTAGACGATTCGAAGAATTTGGTAATCCTTTATATTAGTTCTTATGGTATCCGGACTTAAGCATTGATAACAACTGATAGCTTAGTACTTCACTATAGAACAAATAAGGACAATTCAACCCAAAATCTTCTGAAACGGGCAGAGCTATATCTTTACTTCATATTGTTTCATTTTTTATCATCATACATACTTTTCATGTAGTGTCAACATTAATTTTTCACTTTGTTCCAGGTTTCGAAACCCTTTATTTGTCAATCCTCGAATTGAATGTTTCCTCCTCCAATAGTTTAGTGATACAATAGGTATGATATATCTAACACGATTCAGTTATTTCTTTGATTAATATTTACAAAAATCAATTGTATTACTATGTGAAATAAAAAGAGTTTCAGTGTTCATTGAGTATTATTATTGAATGCTTAACCTTACTGAAATATTGAATAAACTGTGATTGATGTTGCAGTTCATTCACTATTTTCAGTGCAGGTTTTCATTCAAATTGTAAAATTGTTTCGAATTATTATGATTTAGCCGCTGAATGCCATAGTTAGTTTCATCTACTGCCGGTGAGGACGCTACTGTCACGCCGAAAACATAATATGGCATCCTTGTCTACTCTATCGCTATTTCACTCAATTAGTTCTTGTCTACTGCCGGACGGGGCGCCACTTTCAACCTTCCAAACGTTTCTTCTCAGTCGTTTGTCTTTTCCTTCTTTGTCTATGACGAGAAGAATACCAACCCCCTACTAAAACTCGTTGACACTGTTTGCAGCTAGCGACATCCCAATAATATCACCGGTAGAAATCGGAACTAATTCTCAGCGGCAGCGGCCGTAGGTGGCGGGCTATTCAAAATCTAATCGTTTTTTGTGAATCTCAGTAAACTGCATCGTCGTACTAAATCAAGCAAAACTAATTGAATATTTTCAATTGCAGTATTATTTATAAATCTATAATGTGAGGAAAATTTAAAAAAATCGTTATTACTTTTGTTTTATTAAAATTCAACTATAAATATACATATAAACAGGATGAGTTTTTTACTTGTACATATATATTTCAACAGTAGATTCATGAGATCAAATGGTTTGAACACTTTGTTTGACAACAGACTTCTATGAATGAGCTCACCATCCCTTCTTAAATTGAAATAATTATTTATTTAAGCATATTTCCGCACACCACGTGCAAAGTACTCACCCAAGAAAAATTGAGAATATTTAACTAAAATACTTTTTTTCTCTGACAATACGAATTTGCCATTTGATAGAGATGAAATGTATTCTGTAGTACTTATCAAGCTCATAACATCAAAGGGAATCAGTTAACGAAATAAATTAATAATCAGTAAGTGGGACCTAAACGAAACATTGACCTTTTTCTTCAACGGAATTTCTCATCACATCAGTATATGATACTCGATACATGAATAAAATATATATAAAAAATCGGTTACCAGTAAAGAAACAATAATAGATGATAAAAGCTTAAATATTCAAACGAATTATTGAAAAACTCATCAAACAATATAAAACTATCACGATAGCTGGAGGGAAACGTCAGATTTTAGGTTACGGATGGCGTTTGCTAGACTAGAACCGATTTCAAGCGAATAACCTGGTCCTCATTGGTAATTACCAACTAGGACCAACTGCATTCAAGCGACTTCGGTCATTGTCGGTTATAATCATTTTACAAGGAATATCGCTGAAGGCTATAACCGTAGATAACCGCAGGCAGGACCGTAGATAACCGCGGTCATTACTGGTTATTCGCTTGAAATCGGTTTAGAAAGCAACTCTCTTGCGCACATCGCGATACTAGCGCTCAAAAAGAATATGTTCACCGGCAGAAGGGCTAACTAACAGGGGTAAAATCATCGAATACGAGTCGGTAGGGGGTGCTGGCACCGTTCGCGCGACTGACGCGTGCAATATCAAATAATTTGATCTCCCCAACCGCCTCAAAATCCTCATTCCATTCGTCGCGCGCTCCGCACGAGGTCGCTGACGTAGGACAATTCCATTAGCTAAAGGGTTTTGAAAAATACTCTTCGATCGCATCGCCCTCACCGCACAAATTTATCGCTCACGTAGGACGGGGGGTTAGAGCTGGGACAAGTGTTGGATTATGGCCTCAGAAAATTGTTGAAGTGCTTTGTGACATATCTGCCTGATACAGTGCGGGGATGCACAGTACAACTTTAGGTCTAGGTGTATATAAGGTCAGACGACCTAACGCCTTCCTTTAATCTAATTCTCCTACTTGAATGTCCATGAAAACTATTTATGGTATCGAATGACACCACCTTGTTTTCTTAGGGCGATCTTTCGCCGCTAGAGGGAGTTTAGATTTTTTGATTCGCCAAAAATTGTAAGCGACGTGGGGTTCTTTGAGCGAAAATGTTGGTAGTAATTGGGATCTTCTGCCAAGCGATACGCGCTCTGGTGAGAGAAATCTGAACCCTCGAGCGCTAGTAGTTTTTGGTTATTAACGTGGAATGTGAATGTAAATGTGTTCGTCTTCAGTTTATTTTCGGGGTTTTGTACGGTTTTGTGAGTTGAAAGTTTTGGTGTTATTGATTTTCCTAACTTGGATTATTGCTGAAGAGTTTGAACGCCCTTTAGGATCATTTATAAATAGATATCATCTTTAATCATAGCTGTTATCACATGGCTTCCTCACGTAACGACTATTGCTGTGTCCCGCAATGTAATTCGTGGTCAAGGAGAAAAGGATCACATACTGCATTGAGCTTTCACTTGTTTCCAAAGGAGAATGAAAGCAAGGTTTATTTGGAAACAAAATTTGGAATGGAACTCCTTGACAGAAGAAAGACATGGATTTTAAAATTGAAGATTGGTAAACCGGTCACTCCATACATGAAAGTCTGTTCATTGCATTTTTCAGAAGATGATTATTTTCATAAAGGTAACTTACAAATATAATTACTGAATATAAATAAAACTTCATATTTTTTACAATATTCTCAGGTAGAAATAAAAAATTTCCAAGATTGAAGCAAACTGCAGTTCCTTCGAAGAACCTACCAATCACTTCAGAAGTTCACGGTTCTCAAGCTTCTTGCTCCTCTTCCCAGAAAACTATTCATCCTGAAGCCAGTTTGTCCAGTCGAACAAAGATATACTATTCCAGGGTAGAAAGAAGAGAAAGTGTAAATGATTCCTGTTGTGCAGAAGTTCGATCTGAAGAAGATATGCAAGCTGCCCTGGCATTAATGAATCTTTTGAACTAGGGTATTGAAATGAGTGAAAACCTGATAGAAGAAGTTATTGTACCTCAAACTCGTGATTTTAACATACAGGTAGATACCTCCAGAATTTCAACACTAACTGATCTCTTGAAAGATGACAAGTCTTCGAAATGCTTTACCGGCATTAATTCTCAAATACTTGATTCTATAGAGAATTTATTTAGTAAAGTATCGAAAGATTCAAGGCAGCATCAGTTAAATATCCGACAAAGAATAGTTTTGACTCTAGCTCTATCATAATATATGTAACTTTGTCAATTCTCTTCAGTATTTCCCAACAAGTCTGTAATAATTATTTTTATGACACATTGAGTGTTTTGTTTGTCATCTTGAAACCAAAGGTGTATTTTCCATCGATAGATGAAATAAAGCGAAACATGCCAAAATGTTTCTCTGGCTTTGAAAATACAAGGGTTGTACTTGACTGTACTGAAATATATGCCCAGAAATCGTCTTGCTTATGTTGTAGAATTAAGTTCTATTCTCAGTATAAAAGTAGTACCACTGTTGAATTCATGACTGGTGTATCCCCAGGAGGGATTATAACATTTGTCAGTGAACCGTATGGTGGTAGAGCTTCTGACAAAACCATATTTGAAGACAGTGGTCTCATTGACAAATTTACACCAATGGTTGATAAAGGCTTTCTTATAGAGGATTTTTGTAGAATGCATGGTATAGAACTCATTCGACCACCATTTTTGAAGAAAGAAAATCAATTAACACCAGAAGAATCTCTAAAAAAATCAGAAAATTGCATCTGCTCGCGTTCATAGTGAGAGGGCAAATCAAATATTGAAATTTTTCAAAATATTGAGTGGGAAATTGAATGGAGGTTAATACCTACATGAAATATTTACAATTGCCTGCGCAATTATCAATTTATCAAGTCCTATTCTATCAGATGAAAGGTTTTAATGTACTCGATTTAAAATTATCCTTCATTTATATGCAAATATTTTAACTGTTGTGTATTACAAGTAAATATATGCATGTATTGATTGATTTGTTTTATATTTAAACAAATTTATTGCTATTGCAATGAGTAACTCCTAAGTGCTGAAATTTTTGATAGGTAGAAGGTAAGTGAACAAATGATTAAATGAGATATAAACATATGTTTTACTGTATATTATTTTCAAATAAAATTTTTTTAAAGAAGTTGTATTTGATGTTTCTCAACATTTCTTTAGCAGAAGCATAGTCATAATTTTCTTTGATTATTTTCAAACTATCATAATAAGATGCATATATCACAAAATATCATTTTTCTAAACTGAGCATTGCTTCATTTCACAAAGTCTGAAAATAATATCAAAATTATTGTTCAGGAACGATTTACATGTTCCAAAACACCTCCTTTTATAAACGATATTACGGAAAAATAAATGTCTATTTTTAATAAAATAAGCTGTGATATCAAAGATAAACCATGAATCTGTAGGCACTACACGAAATAAAGCACAAAATCATAAGGCACCTCTACTTTTCCACTCATTAAAAGCTGATGTTCGTTTATTGTACTAGCGCTCAAGGGTTCAAAACTTCACCACCGAGGCGCTGGCATCTACGCAGAAGTTCCCAATCAAGAATTATGTTGGCGAAACTAGTTGTCATTTGTCAATGTATGTCATGTCTCCCACATCCAGTTTTCCGTAATTTTTTGTGTGAAATAACAATTTTCTGTGAGAGATCGACGATCCGAGCATATATTGTAATTCTGGTTGTTGTGAAATAAAGTTTTTAATCCGTTGTGTTAATGAAAATAGAAGGATTATCAAACAACATAAGTAATGGAAACTGTTGGAAACCGAATAGAAAATAAAGGAAAGGCCTATGTCAGTGATCAGTGAGTAATATTTGTATTTGGTCATCTCATTCTACGAATCGCAGAAATATTGTTCAAATGAATAAATTCCTAGAGAGTCCGAGGTTCTTAGAGCCGAGACAAATGTTGGATTTAGGTCTCAGAAAATTGTTCAAGTGCTTTTTGACATCTCTTCCTCACCGGTGTACAGTGCAGGGATGCACAGTACAACTTTAGGTCAAGGTGTATATAAGGTTCCTTAAATCTAATTCACCTACTTGTCCATGAAAACTATTTATGGTATCGAATGACGCCACCTGTGTAAGATTTTCAAAATCAGTGAAAACATGATCAAGACAAGTAGCTGAATGATGAAGTACACTTATTAAAAGATCAAACAAACTTACCTTAAGTGAAGTTTGATCTTAATTATATTATGCGTCTCGTCCTCTAGATCAATAAATGTAGATGTTTAGAGCCTTTATTACAACATGAATCAGCAAAAAACAAGAAGGTTCCATCAAATAAGTACAAGCAGGTATGTTGACAATACCTGTCCAGTCACACTAGAAAAGGTAAAAAACTGTATTAATTTTTAGCAAGGAGAAACTTAAGCTACAGGCTTAGAACAGCTCTTGCTAGAGAGTCAGTCGAGCAAACAGGCCTATTATAGACTCTGTTGAAAGTGTCTGATGTTGATGTCCATCCAGCTGTTTTCCTTATAAGGTCCAGGGATATTCCTTTTCGGGATGCAGCCGACGTACTCGCATGTCTAGTGCTGTGGGCAGTGAATATCCTAGTATCGAGGCCGCTATTCTGTAGTTCGGATTTTATCCATCTTCTTAATGTTTGGCTCGAAACTGGTGCATGGGGTTTCTTGAAAGAAATAAATAATTTGTTTGTAACAGAAAGTTGGAAAGGCATAAAATATTAGGTTTGTCCAAGAGATCGTAAAAGCATCGATTGTTACGGCATCTGGGTCTAAAATCCAAGATACGAAATGCAAGCATTTCCTATTATTTCTAGAGGCAGAAAGATCTATTTCAGGATTCATTAATCTATCTTGGATCGTTTTGAACGCATGGTTTGCTAATTCGTATTCGGTATCTGGTACCATACGACGTGACTGCTCATCTGCTTCTTCGTTATCGGCAGACAAAATATAAGATGTCTGCAGTGAAATGTTTTCATTTTCGCACCACTGCCAAAGGATTCTAGTGAGCTTATTTAAATGCCTATATTGCGCTCCCCCCATTCGGTTTATATATGCAATAGCAGTTGTATTGTCAATCCACAATAATACATTGGCGTTATTTAAATGTTTCGCAAAGCATTTCAGCCCAAAAATGAAGCTAGAAGTTCCAGATAGTTGATATGTTGCAATCTCTCCACACTATTCCAAAAACCATGGGTTTTTGAGCCATTGCAACACACCCCCCATCCACTTCGTGACGCATCGCTGAAGATTTCCAAGGAGAAAATGGGCGGTCTGAGACTATTCGAAGATGAAACATGACTCTTCCACCAAGTTATATCCGCTTCAATGGAATGTGGAATTGTCATAACATCGTCATACGACTGACGGGATGCTTTCAATGTTAAAAACTTCTCATGTTCCATAGTCTTCGTGTATAGCCAGCTATACTTGATGGCAGGGCAAGCGGATACTAGCACACCAACTATTTTGGCAAAGTCTCTTATTTTGCATTGACTCCCAATTTTGATTTTTTCCATCAAGCTAACAATCCTACTCTGCTTATTCTGAGGGAGTCTAACCGTCATGCTTTCTGAATTATAAATCAGACCTAGGTATTGCGCTTCTCAGGATGGGGTCAACTTGCTCTTTTCCCAGTTAATAATAAACCGATATTTTGCAGGAAGGCAGTTCCCCTTAGTGTCTCCTATCAGCAAGAAATCATCCAAATCTAAAAGCGACAATAGGTCTTTTCCTCGCAAATGAGAAAGAACTGGTTTCATTATCTTTGTGAAGACCAGAGGTGCCGTATTCAGGCCAAAGGGTAAACATGTGTATTGATAGAGAATTCTATTGAAAGTGAAACGCAAATATTTTTGATGCTCTTTATGGACAGATATCATATGATATGCGTCTGTTAGATCGACTGTTGCCAGAAAACAATTTGGGAATATAAGCTTCGTAACAACCTTATGGTCCTCTAACTTAACCCAAATAGACCTACCGTTCCGTATAAAGAACACCTATCTAAAAGTTTTCTATTCACGCTCAAAATAAAGAAACAAAGAAGGCGTCAATATAAACACATGAATTAATGTTTTCTTCAACACTGAATATAACCTACAAAGTGCTTCAGTATTCAAATTCACTCTAAAGCCATGTTAACTTCATAAATATATCAATTGTTGCAATACCTCTTTTTTTCCGGTGGTGTATTTTTTCATATGTATTTATTCCATCGCTTTTGCGAATAAAATAATTATATCTATGATCGGATGAATAATATAAGAGGCGAATTCATCTTCTCCATGATTTCAAATCCTGATTTTTGCTACGTACATGAAGGCGTTCTTTTAACGGATCGGTAGGATTATCACCTACTATATTACCTGAATATATTGTTATAACTATTGAAAAATAAACTGACTCTTCATGAGATACTACATCATGCAGATAATCTGGATATGATTTCAGAACCACCTGATAGCAAAATTTTCTTCTACACATAATTCAATAGTTTTGTGTAAGTGAAATAACAATAATGTGGCTAATGCGCCTATTAATTTCTTATTCGTATTTCCATGCACCAAACAAAGTAATATATATATTCACCATGAGAAAAAAAATATCATTGACCAACCAAAAACTCATGCAACATTAGAAAATATGGAGGGCGTTGACTGATCCCGTAAAAACATGAGTTAGAATCGTATTTCGACAAGCACAAAAATTGTATTTCCCACTTCATGCACACTGCTTTGACATGATTGTTCAATACGCAGAAATGGTAACAAACTAGACTAGCTGTCATCGCAACAAGATTGCTGGAAACTAATAGAAAAACAACAAAAACAGGACCATCTAAGCAATCAAAGAGTTTACAGCAATCTTCAAGATAGGTCAGAGTAGACCACCTGATTGTTTACCAGAATAAAATAAAAAAATTGTGAAGTGTGGCATAAAAACTAATATTTTATAAGTATTAAATATAAAATAGCATAACATCCGAAAAATTGCTTCTATAATTACGACATATTATAATTCAATGTTCATTTTTCATAGAATGAATTTTAGTCGCTCAAAAACCTATCGTTCCTTTAAAAGAACACCACAAATTTCAACTTCTCGTGAAAAATAAGAACACATCAAGATAAAAAATATGAAAAGGGCCCCATTTAAACCATAATCTGACACAATTCTCATTGAAATGAAAGAAAAAAAATTTCAGGTCTATTTGGGTTAAAGTGCCTGGTTGAAATGAATTTATTCAAGGCTTTCAAATTTAGAATCAACCTAGTGGACCCATTAGATTTTGGTATTATAAATATTCCCGAGATGAATTGTCCTTTCGTAGGAGAGCATGTGGTTATAACACCTTTTGTAAGCAGTTGGGTGATATGACTCTCTATCTGCCCCCTCTCCTTTTCAGACCGGCTTGGTAATTTACCTTCAGTGCTTTCTCCACGTGGATTGCTGTTTCCGGTGGGGTACAGGGTACAGGATAGCGGCGGTTGCCCCTGCTTGGTTGGTCCCTCTTCTTCCGAAGCTCTGGTCGTCTGCCTCTTGCAAGAGTTGACACAACATGAGGCAGACTCTTGGAGTTTAAAGGCCTGCGTTCTCTTGTTGTTGGTAGTTTCTTTCCTATTTTTAAATCCTCTGAGGTTTATTCGAGGGCTTTTATCTTCTTGATCTTCTCGCCAAGGTTGTTGCCATAGAGAAAACCGTCAACTCCCGTTTGGTCGAGAGTCTCCTTTAATTTTTCATTAATGCCTGGCTAGATTAAACCTCTACGTAGTGAGGACTCGTCAAAGTGAACAGCAGCTAAAAGCTTGCCAGCATCACTCAGGCGTTCAATGAGAGTAGTGTTGGGGTTTTTAGCTTCAACGGCTTCATTCAGAGCCTGAGCTATGGCTATCACTCCAACCCGATTCTGGGTTTTTGGGACCCTCAAATCGCGATTCTTCGCCTGCTCATTGATGACTATCTCCACCTCCGGATTCAACTTTGGAGCTTCGACCCAAGGACAGTTTTCATTAGGAGGGTATTTGTCCACCATTTCAGTCACCTTATTATCTGGCAAACCTAATTTGAGGATATCTCCCCATTGACGGGCAATCGTCTGGTGGATTTTGGGTGATGTTTTCTTTTGGGGTATTTGTTCATACCCCAAGATTCCCAGAATGCTGGCATCGAGCTGGTCTGGATTTAACTCACCTGCCTCTTCAGGTACCATGATATATTCAATATCGTTCAGCTGTTGATCTGTATTACAAGAAATATAATTATTAAAACATCATTCAACATTTTGATCAGGAACTGCACCCATCATTTCCAGAAAAGTATCGTTTGAGTGAGTCCATGATACAGCTTTTGTTGCTTTATTCATATCCTCTCACAAGTTCAGGTGCATTCCTCTCAGAAAAGTATAGAGTTGTGATAAATCAACAATAATCTATTGTTGTTTAATCAGGGTCCTCTTAGGACCTGCCAGGTCAAAGGTGCAGTATATAAAGTAATTTTACTTTAAAGGTGATATCATTCCTTTTAGAAATGTATCACATGCTAAATTAAAAATAACTCAACTTCAAAGGCTATGATATCGTCCCTTCGGGACGTATCAAGTTACCACTACAAAAATAAATTTTCGTTAGGGTTAGAGAGATTCCTTTCTGGGAATTCTCAGACCGTTAATTTCAACTTACTTCGAGATAAGCCATCCCTCGTATGTTCCTCTCGGCCTTGAGGCCGAGGTGGTGAAACATCTGGTGACCACGTGAATTGTGAGGGGCTTCTATAACGGCGATGACGACTCCTTTTTTTCTTCAGCTTCTTTATTTCTCGTTCTAATCTTATGATACGAGCCTCTTCATCTTCGGAAGAGCTTGTACTCGAACTTGTTGAATAGTATCTTTTTGTTCGTCCCATGTTGTATGAACGTGCTGTTACACACAGTATACACACAACGTATCACTTCTGCACAAAAAAGAATAATGAACCAGCATTCCGGAGAGCGTGGGTGCGAAGGGTTGCACCGTAGAGCGGGACACAATCATAGAAATTCAAGCAATTTCTTTTTCTTACTTTGAATATGTGATCACTTCTTACAGAATTGGGTATACTACATTTATTGATCTAGAGGACGAGACGCATAATATAATTGGTTTTTCAATATCGAAGGTATCAAAATAACTATGTAGCTGTTTTTATTGATACAGTTGATTTTAGGCACATAGTGAATAAGTTCGACAAAATGGGTTTTCAAGGTGTGACCCAATAATTATTGAAGTCACATTCAATTAATAGAAAGCACTATACATCAGTGAAATTATAGTGATGAACAAGGGGTCAGTTTTGGGTTCTCTGGAATATTTGATATATGTTCACAGCTTAAAATTCTTCAAAATCATGTCAAAATATTTTATGTTTGCGGCAATACAGTACTAGTACTTTCATCGCATGACTTGAACTACTTGAATATTATGTCAACTGTGATCTCAAACTGTACCACGATTGGTTGTGCTACAACAAATTAAGTATTAACATAGATAAAACCACTGTGTCTTTTGAGCGGTATTTTTGATTTCAACAAAAAAGTTTACAAATGTTATTCAAATGAGAATTTTTGTCATAATCAAAACCTAACTGTTCAACAAAAATTGAATAACACCTGAAATTCCTGCATTTTAGCTATTTTCAGTAAAATATGTGGTCACTCGAATGATCTGAATGATGCTATCAGGATTGTGGATACGAAGTGATTCGAAACTTTCATGAAATTTCGACAGAATATATTTCCATTTTTAATATAGTATACATATATTTAAAAAAAAACAGAGTAGGTATTCATCAAACAACTCCAATTATGCTGAACCATGTTAAAGACGGTTTTCGGTCAAAATTATTTCTGGAAATCAATGGAGAAAAATTTGATTTAAAAACGCAGATATAATTTTTTTAATTGTTAGCATGAAAAGACAGAATCGACGTGTTTCGGGAACTTTTTCCAATCTCTGAGGTAAGAAATATACGAGGTGGCTCCTCTGGGGACAAATACCTTGTATATCTGAATATAATAATGATCAAAGATGCCGTTATCACGAAATACATAATTAGCATAATTAATTTTTTTTTTAAACATCTAGAACTGTACAAAATCGGGGATGTTCTGATTTTGGAAAATAAAGTTTAGGACTGTATCCAGATAATTGAGTTAGAGATGGTATTGTAAAAAGATTTATTGACATCATTCACAATCATAAAATGAATAAGTCACCCGCATGAAGTTAATACAGTAAAAATTACAATATTAAAGTCATCTATAAACTCAGAGTGATTATTCAACTAAAAACAGAGGTAATCTAGAGAAGTTCAAAATGAGAGGTCAGATGAAGTCAGACTTAGACTTTGAGAGAGTTCCATTAATTCAAAATTAAACACAGAGTTTACAGTGATGATGCAAATGAAATTTATTGCGAGAGCCTCTTTATCTCATCAGAAAAACAAAAGGTTCAATAGTGAATTGTTAGAGTAGTCTGAGTTGTAATAAAGTGAGATTAGGCCTTAGAGGAGTACATGTATTGAAAACTTAATAGTCTAAGTCTGGTCTTCATTGAGAGCATTACAATATGAGAATATCAAGGTTGAGAAATCAATAATTATGATCTATAACGTAGTTCTGTAACGAGAAGGCTAATTAATCAATTGAGACAAAATTTACAGTGACAAACTACTTTTAGCAAGCAGGGTTAGTGTTCATCAGAAAAATAAGAGTTACAATTGATAATTATGAGAATGACAATATGAGAGTACATTCAGTTTTAAATATATGTACAAGTCATTACAATCATTCGTATGTTCTGTGAAGATAAACATCGCCGAACGACGCTCTGCGATATTTTATAAAACTAGTGAACGAAAAGTGAATTTTGATCCTGTGAGATGCATTATTGAAGTCTATTAGTGATAGTCACTTCTTGTGTGTTCAGGAATCGAATATTGAGTTCTTCAAATAGATTAGTAATTTACGTTTTTCCGAATTGACTCGGCGTGTTAATTCAGAATTCGCAAAGGAAAAGATAAACTGACGGGATACCTCTAAAGAGTTGCATACATACACGATTTTGTCTAAGTTGTGATGACGAAAGAAAAAGAAATTACGGATTCAACATCGGATTTTACTTTGAAACAGTTGTACGAGGAAATAATCAGAAGCAAGAATGAAGTAAAGAGCTCGATCTCGGCAACTGAGGCAAGACTATTGCTGGAGATACATTCGCTCAAAAATAGGATAGAGCAATTGGAAAGTGAAAACCTTACACTGAGGAGTAATATTGAATACGCTGATCGAAAAAGTAGAAGAAATAACATAATTATCTTCGGATTGAACAAACCAGTAGATAAACCCACACCGAAGTTTGTCTGTGAGGAACTCCATCGTTTATTGGAGATTGAGTTGACGGATGCTGACATTGATGATTGCTACAGATTGGGAAAAACAGAAAATTCTCCTATCAAGTTGGAATTGATTTCGAATCTGAAGAAGAGATCCATATTCTCGAAAGCAAAACATTTGAAGGGAACACCTGTCAGATTAGCCAATGATTTGACCGAGGAACAGCGCAGAGATTTTAAAATATTAAAAGAAAATCTTCACCAGGCCAGAACGAACACATCTCTAAAGTCCTATATACGTGGTAATCGCCTCGTAATTGGATCAAAAGAGTATACGGTTGAAGACTTGATGAAATCCCAGCCCGAGAAGAAGCCCCAAAGTGCCCCCTCAACCCCATCAACCTCTGAATACTCCAAGAAACCTAGAAATCATCTACAAAATCAAGAAGTTCAGGACAATAGCGAAACTGATTGGGAAACCGTGGAGGATAACGTAGATACGAGCAGGACAATTGCTGCGGCTTCAAATTCTGAATCTCTGAACATCCAGGTGTCATCGAGAGTTCCAAGAACACATAAGGTCTCCAAGAAGAAAACATCACCAAGAAAGGACTCTAAAGCAGGCATGAAACTGAGGAATGGTACAGCGAGACTTTAAGTTGAGTATCCAAGTTTATAATTGGTTCTTTTTTTTTTTTTTTTTTTTTTTTTGGTTGATTTTTAAAGTCATCATGAATCCATATATAAGGGAATATCAGGAGAGTAAATATGACACAAAAATAGTAGAAAATGTCGACAATTTCAAACATTATGGTAACCCAGGAGAACTTAAATTATTCCATATGAACGTCAGAAGCATTGCTAAAAATTTCGATGAGTTATTAACCTTCCTAGACTATCTTTCAGTAAACTTTGATATTATAGTACTATCAGAAACGTTCCAAATAAATAACACGGAATTCTATCACATGAATGGATATCGATCAATTTACAGCCACGGAACACTGAACAAAAATGATGGTGTTATAGTTTACGTCAGAAAAGATATAGAATATACTCACAATATAATAGATCTGGGTGAGAGTAAGTCCGTAGAAGTAAATATTGGTGGAAATAGTCTAACACTAATAGCTGTATATAGGTCACCCATTCGTGTGTGCGTGCCTTTAATACAGATCTTTTCGATTATTTGGAGAGTAGGCAACATATTAAAACACACATGTTAGTTGGAGATATAAATATTGATTTGTTGACTGATGACGAAATTATTGATGAATATAAGAATATTTTGTACACCTTTGGGTTCATGTCAATAATAAATAAAGTCACTAGACCTGAGAGTAAAAGCTGTTTAGATCATATATTCCTCAAAAAAGACAAACTCGAAAATGAACTGGAACACATACAGGGTTACATTTTACAATATCTGATTACAGATCATTTTCCAATCATGCTAACTACGCTATCGAATAATAAAGCGATGACACAGCAAAAAACAGAGAAGAAGGATAAAAAAATATATAAATTATGTAAAACTAAGGGAAGATTTAGTAAACGAATCGTGGTCACTGATGTATGAACAGGAAAGTGTTGATAGTATGACTTTATCTTTCGTAGAAACTTTAATGAAACATATAAATGATAACACACATTCTATAAAGCTAAAAAAAAAAGATATAAACCGAAAAAAGTGGATAACATCTTCTTTACTTCAAGCAATCAACAATAAAAATGACCTCTATATTCAATTGAAAAAAGATCCAAATAATGAAATTCTCAAATCAAAGTACGTCAAATCTAAGAATGAACTTCAAAAACTTATAAAAAATTCAAAAAAGAACTACTTCCAGAAAATAGTAGAAAACAGTAAAAATGAGTCAAAGGGTGTATGGGAATGCATGAAAAATATTTGCGGAAGTTCCAATCAGCACGCTGCAGAAATAAATCAAATTAAACATGAAGGAGTCAATGTTCGGGAAGAAAAGAAAATAGCAGATATATTCAATAGACATTTCAGTAGTATAGGCAAATTATACGCTGATAAAATCGATTCCCCTGAAGAATATGAAGAAGCGGATAATCCACAGTGCAATTCCTTTTACATGGTGCCTGTTGACCCTATAGAAATTCAGGACATTATACAAAAACTCAAATCTAGAAAATCTGCGGGTTATGATTCAGTAAGATCGGAAACTTTGAAGGAAGTCAAATCACAAATATCTATCCCTTTGGCGCATCTAATAAATGAAATTTTTGAGAAAGGATGTTTTCCGAATGCATTCAAACTAGCTATTGTTAAGCCAATTTTCAAGAGCGGTGACCGTTCCCAGATTAATAATTATCGACCCATCTCCTTAATAACGACCTTAGCTAAAATAGTTGAAAAGTCTATAAAAATACGTATGGTCAAATACCTTAAAAAATACAATATAATTGACGAAAAACAATTTGGATTTATAGATGGGAAATCCACAGAAGATGCTATAAGACAACTGATAGGTAGATTATATGAATGCTTGGATAAAAATGTGCCATCACTGTGTGTTTTTATTGATTTGTGTAAGGCATTTGATACTGTGTGTCATGTTAGATTGCTGAAAAAGTTGAAAATATACGGATTCAGAGGTCCTATATACAGATTGCTCAAAAGCTATTTGTCAAATAGAAAGCAGGTGGTGATGAATGGAAAGTCTATGAGCGAGGAGGAGATAATGACATATGGAGTTCCACAGGGTACTGTATTGGGCCCTGTTTTGTTCCTTATTTACATCAACAGCCTACTTAGAATGAGGGAATCTAAAGATGCGATTTGCTTTGCTGACGACGGGGTTATTCAATACGAGGGAAATACATGGGAAGAACTGAAAGAAAAAGTGGAACAAAAATTTTCTGAAACAATGAAATGGTTTAAGAACAATAAGCTTACCCTTAACATCGAAAAAACGCGATATATGTTATTTGGCACCTCTGTACCCAGTCTTCCAAACTTGGGAGATCTGGTAATCGATAATGAGACATACATAGCTCAAACGAAAAGTGTGAAATACTTGGGAATAACTATCGATCCACAATTGAGATGGGATAAACATATAAAGAATGTTGTGAACAAGATAAGGGGCCTACTTTACAAATTCAAGCACTTGCGAAAACATCTCCAGTCAAGTAAATATCTTAAAATATTCTATCATGCTCTGATTGAATCCCAAATCAGCTATGGAATTGTCGGATGGGGTGGTGCTTATCACAACCACATAAAGCCCCTAGAGGTTATTCAGAAATGGGTCTTGAAAATAATCCATCAAAAAAAACGTTCTTTTTCTAGCAAACAACTGTTTCAGATCTCAGAAGTGCAAGATATAAGACAAATATACGCCTTGAAAGTTCTTGTGGATGTATTTTCGAAGAAGATACCTGTTTGTACATTGGAACATGAATATGAAACAAGGGGAAAAAATCGCATGTATCAAACACCTAGATGCAAAAAAAGTATAGGACAAAGGAGTTACTCCTTCTTCGCACCAAAAATTTTAAATATAGTTCCCGATGACCTGACAGGTATAAAGAATATTAGGAGATACAAAAAAAGATTAAAAGCTTGGATGAATTATGACACTCGAGAAATTATCAATACCCTAATAAATAACTTTGGATAATCCTGAAAATGAGACTCAAATACCGACTGTGACAATAAATTGATACCCGATGAAGACATTTAATTACCCGATTAGTGAAAATCATACCCGAAAATGACCTTGTGTATTGTGAAGTCAAATGTGTACTATAGAGGAAAACGTAAAAAAAAATATTACAGTGCATAAACAATTACCTACTCTGTGGTTGATTTTTTTTGTTTTTTGTACTTGTTCCTTCATAGAACAATTTCAAGAATTATAATTTAGTTTAGAATATCACGTACAGGTTATAATTTTCTAATTGTACCTCAGTGATGTAATTTGTTTATTCATCGAAATAAACTAGTTTATTATTATTATTATTGTATGAGTGCAAATCACCAACCCTTTGATTTGTTTGAAGCTGAAAGATTGAGTTGCCACTTGCTAAATGTTTCCGATGAATGAACGTGAGAATTTCTTAGTTATAATGAGATCATACCAATTTAATCATGTGGGCAATATTTGAGGAGACTGCTCAAGGTGAAGCAGGGATTGAGATTGTCAATCAGGTTCAATGTGTGAATTACTTGATCGTTCAAATATTTCAGAGAAGTTGATTTGATTTTATTGAGAGAGAAGACTGATTTCATGATTCACCCTTACGCTTGAGATCGTTCATTCATCTGAAACTCGAGAAAAATAATTAGCAAGTGGAATGAGAAGTGCATGATTGAGAAATGAGATGACTACATTGAGATAATGAGGTGCACATGAGAATATAATGAATCAAAACTCATTACCACAAATAATGTTCATTTCTGGAGCAATCAATTATTATTTCCACTGTGAGAAGTCTAGAGAAATCTGAAAAATCATGAGAACAGCAAAAGATATCAAAATATGTATCTTAGAGGAGTCAATTCCATTAGTTAAATGCAATAGAGATTTTCTGAGAGTAAAGTGAGAGAGGATTACCAGTATTTTTATAGATTTTTATGATCTAAAACGTGGACACATTTTCAAACTTTATAAAAAGCAGGAAAATAACATTAAATATGCATTAATGAGAGATGACTTTGAGAAATGCTCACTTACCTAATTGATTGCTTCCAAAAATGAACGAGATGTACAATTAATTTGCGAGGTGACTTTTTGAGAATTCTAATTTCACAAGAGAGGTCTGAGAAAAGATTGATTAATTGTTACAATTAATAACGAGCATGAGTTGATCTGTCAACTAATTAACATAGAATTAGGACTGTTCATAGAGATGAGAAGTCGTCTTGACGTTTCGGTGCGTTCGGACCATAGGCGTAGTTGAGGATGACGTCTGAGGGGCTCAATTTTTAACAAGAACAAAAGGAAATTTTTCATTTTGTATTTTTTTGTAATATTGCCTGATATTATTTTTTGATAATAATTCTGGTTTTCATTCGATCTGACTACCTTCTTTCTTTCAACTGACGCTCAATAATCTCCCCAAACATTGTCCATAATTGAAGAGTGGAAATTCACTGAGATATTACATAAAACATGTCTCAGGGTCGGTTTCACAAAACTTTGATTGTACCGTCAAATTTATTGGAGCCATCCCGATTCGTTGAAATTTCAAAACGGGTGATTCGATTGATTCGAATTCAGGTAAGGTTTTTTTAATGTACAGTTAAAGCTTTATGAAACCCGCCCTCAAACTTATGAAAGAAGTAAAAAAAAATGTTTTTTTCATCAGAAATAATGACTGCCTGAAGCGGATGGCACATGAATCGTTTCGTAGGCTATTGGCCTTGGCACATAGACCCCATAACAAATGAAATCTAAACTTTCGTGAAAGTGGCACTTAGACCCTTTTGAATTTCCACTCTTCAATTGGGTTTGATGGAGATCCAATCTCATTTCAATAAAGAATTTGTTTGGGGCAGTCGAGCCTTCAGGCAGTTTAGTTTTGCGGAAAATATTCTTCATTCTACAGCACTTCTTCTTCTTTTTCTTCTTCATCAGCCACTAGCTGTCCACTCCTGGACATAGGCCTCCCCACAGCACATCTGCTTATATTTATTTCTTTTTCTTTTTTTCTCTGTGTTTTCCTACTCTTCTTCTGTTCAACATTCTTTGGCATTGAATTTCCCTACAATCTCAAAATTAATCATCAGAACTCTCTGGAGGAGTATTTTCAGTTAAATTTTCTCTATTTGAAGTTTTCTTGCACTTCTATAAATTTTTGTATTAATTCTCCATTTCTTTCTTTGAAACCTTTGTTGCCTTGGAATCATTTCATGTATCGTTTTCTTCATTTTTCTTTCGTTCTGATCATATATTTTCCTGCCTTTTAACTAATTTTTTAAAGACGCTATCTTTCTTTTTTTCCCTTTATCCTCAGTTGTTCCCTAGTTCGCTTCGAGCCCGAACAATATTTCTTTTGAAAAAACTATGTTCATCATTATCCAGACATTATACTCATTCCCGTGGTAGTGCAATCATTCCCGTGTCATGGATTTCGCACGGGAATGACAAAAGTGATATTTTACTCTCGTATTTCCAGAAAAACTATTTCATTTATGAGAAAACAGAATATTTTATGAATGTTTGGTATAATGAAATGATAATACAATGAAATTTCACAAATTTTTAATTTTTGCCTGAAAAATTTTCCTCCACGGGAATGACTGCTAGGATGTTACACACCGATCTCAACACTTTCGCTAACTAGCAGAACTCTTCTCTGTTCAATCATATAAACACAACTGATGTTATAAACAATCGGAAATTACTTTTAGGCTCTTTTCAAACTACGCGGTGAATTCGAATCATTTGATGAAATTCATGATCTGCCACGGGAATGATCATTTTCGCCTGTGACAGATATGTTGTTCAATTAAAAAAACAAGGTAATCTGTGATATAAATGTTGTGTTGAATAATGTCAAAATCAACCCCGTAATAGAATATAGATATTTTTAGGTCTAACTTTAGATAATAAGTTAAGTTGGAGGTCCCACATAGATTATCTGTCAAAAAAATATCTCCAATTGTCGGAGCTGTGAAAAGATGTTCATATCTATTAGAACATTCATCGAGAGCATTACAGTAGTTTAAGAGAATCCCAACTGAGATATTTAATTCCTTGTTGGGGAAATGCTCCAAACTACTTCAGAGAATACAGAACAAAACTATTGAATTTATTTACAATTTGGACTACTTAACACCAACGACTCAACTATATTCTAGTACTACAATATTAAATATAATTAATTTAATAAAATTTGAAAGAACAAAACTAGTTTATAAAATGAGGAATAATTTTTTAAGGACAAAAGCTACTTTATGCATAGGTAACCAAGAGCATAACTACAATGTTAGAAGTAAAAATGAATTAAGAAAAAACTTTTTCAGAGTGTTAATGTTTTTAATTGTATTCCTATAGACATTGTATGCAATATAAGAAAAATTTGCCATGACTTCAAGAAATTTCTTAGACTTCAATAATTTTTTTTTTTTTATTAGGAATTAGTGATTTTTTTTTCAAGGATGACATAGATTATTGTTGTTTATGAAAAATATAATACATTTGGATTACGGCTCTTATACCAGCATATTGCTGTTTAAGAGTGAAGAATATATATATATATTCTTTTGAATAAGAGAGCTAAAATAATACAATAAATGTTGAAACAAAAAGAACCTAAGCTGAGGTAAAAAAAGGAACGGGGTACCACAACATTCTTCGTATGATACTATAGTATCATACGATACTTTCATCACCAGTATCATACGATACTATAGAGCCAGGGGAAAAAACCTCAGCCGAAAAAAACCTGTCTCCCCGTTAAAAAAATAAAATAAAATTGTTGTATCTGAATATTCTATATAGAAGGACATCACGATCAGCGGGACGGCTCTTCGGAGGAAGGATTTCCAAACACAAACTCCAACCTGAAAATAAAAAAAGCCAGAACAGCAAGAGAATTCAATTTATACTTCATCAAATTGATCTGAAATTTTCAACCCATTGCAAAAATGAGTTTGATATATTGTGTATGGCTCTAATACCATCTTGGAATTTATAAATCGAACAATTATTAATTAGGTGTTCAACTGTTTCCTCTGATTCACCACATTCACAATTAGGACTATCAACCGAATTCCACTTGAAAAGCATGCTGTTGGTACGACCATGACCTGTTCTTATTCGATTAAGAAGGGACCATATTCTCCTGGGAAGGTTAAAACCAGGAACTTTATTCGATGGAACAGATATTAGATCTTTATTAGATAAAGAACAAATAAATAAATGAAAATAAAATTTAAGGAAATTTGTTACAGGGCCCAAGTTTCCAGCGATGAAGGAAGTTGTGAAACCGAAATGGTCAAAGAAGAAGATGTCGATATTTCTGAACAATTCATCGATGGGAATCGAGTTTATGACAGAGCCGATTTCATACTGAAAGTTGAAGATAACCGCAGTGACCTCAATGAAATTGATGAGAAAAACGGTTCTTTCTCTATCGCGGACGAAAATCCTATAACAAATGAAGTAAGTTCACAGCAACATAGGTGCGATGTTTCTCAGTTTTCCTCCAAGCACAAATACAATCTCGAAAAACAAGATTCGAAGAAACATGAATGTCACATATGTGGTTTTGCTTCAAAACACAAGTCGAATCTGAAATACCATATAGAATCAGTTCATTTAAACTTAAAACGATACAAGTGCCATTTGTGCGAATATGCCTCAAGTCAAAAGAACCATCTCAAAGCACACATCGATTCAGTTCATTTCAATCTGAAGCAGCATAAGTGTCATTTGTGTGATTTTGCTGCTAATCACAAGATTTGTCTGAGACACCATATAGATGCAGTTCATTTAAAGTCAAAACAACACAAGTGCCATTTGTGTGAGTATGCTGCACATAGTAAAAGTATTGTCAACAATCATATCGATGCTGTTCATTTAAATTTGAAGAGACACAAATGTCACTTATGTGATTTTGCTGCTAATCAGAAGATACATCTGAAAATCCACATAGATTCAGTTCATTTAAAGTTAAAACAACACAAGTGCCATTTGTGTGAGTATGTTGCCAGTAGAAAATTTTATGTCGAAAATCATATCAATGCTGTTCATTTAAATTTGAAGGAACACAAGTGTCACCTATGTGATTTTGCTGCTAATCAGAAGATAGATCTGAAAAATCACATAAATGTAGTTCATTTAAAGTTGAAACAACACAAATGCTATTTGTGTGAGTATGCTGCCAGTAGAAAAATTAATGTCAAAAATCATATCGATGCTGTTCATTTAAATTTGAAGAGGCACAAGTGTCACTTATGTGATTTTGCTTCTAATCAGAAGGGATGTTTGAAAAACCACATACATTCAGTTCATTTGAACATTAAACGACACAAGTGCCACTTGTGTGAATATGCTTCAAATAAAAAGAATAATCTCAAAGCACATATCGATTCAGTTCATTTGAATTTAAAACTAAACAAGTGTCACTTATGTGAGTTTGCTTGCAATGACAAGGGAACTCTGAAAGAACATATTGTCTCAGTTCATTCGTCTCTGAAGCTACACAAGTGTGATTTGTGTAATTTTGTTTCGAATTATAAATGTAGCCTTAAAAAACATATGAAGTCGTTTCATTCAAATTCAGACCAACTCCAATGTTGTTTGTGCGAATATACTTCAAAATGTAAAACTGATTTTAAAAATCACATACAACATTCCCATTTCATCTGAAATTATATTTAATTTCACTTTTGTGACACAAATTTCAAAGCAACGATTTATAGTTTTCTATTAAATGTTGATGTTTACAAAAATAAATAGTGTGTGGTTTTCTTTGCGGATTCTCCTCATTCCATATATGTTTATTATGAACATTCGTAGTTGAATTTCTTGAGAAACAGGATCAGAGATTCCAAGAATGGCTGCGTTCAGCGGAAAGAGCAGTTGCAAATCTGATCACTGATCTTAAAGTGATCAGATAGCGAATTCCAGAACGTTCGGAACAGGGACTTTTGTATCATCATAACCTAATTGTATTGTTGTGATAATATTTGAATTCTGGGAACGGCTAGTAGCCAGACTACTACCGATCTGATTTTACCAACTCTTCTAATTCTGTATATTTAAAAATGAATTGCTGTGTTAGGTACGCTAAAACTTGAAAACGGCTGCACCAATTTGGCCAATTTTGGTCTTGACTTATTTGTAGAATTCCAGGAAAGGTTTAAATGGTGAGAAAATATAAAAATGCGACTTATTTAATATGGTTTTTCCTTAGAAATGGAGGTGATCGATGTTTGACAATTAAACAAGGATGTTTTAAAATTGATGTGGCATTATTTATAACATCGTTACATCTATTTCTCGATTTCATTAATTTCTTCAGGTGAGGACGAAGCAAAGTTTGCACAAAACACCAATCTTATCAATTAATAATAAATAATTAACTAACAATTTGATAAACATCGAGTATCATGTCCGGTTATCTATGTCATTAAAAAAAGAATAAATATCAATTTCCATGCTTTCCCCCAAGCTGGTGATAAATATCGTGTTTGGGTAGAAGGTGAAATTGGGGAGTAAAGTGTTGATGGATCGACAAAAAGCTTGGCAACTCAAACACAAAATGGGTAATCCAATTACTGGAAATAAAAAAGTATGTTCCCTGCATTATATGGATGGCCATTACTTTTATCAAGGTAAGCACGGATACACAAGAAATTTCAGGTTAGATTTATAGTGATATTCTAATCTTACCTGGAATAATCATATTGAAAATATAATTAATAAAATTACTCCAATGGCAGGTGCAATAAGAAGATGTTCCCGAGAACTCAATGACAACACTAGAAAGCTACTCTATCACAGCTTTAAAAAAACCACATCTATCATACCTAGTTCCCTGCTGGGCTGCAGCTACAGGATATCTATTACAAAAACTTCAAAGGATGTAGAATAAAATTGTCAAGATAGTATATATCAGTACCCCTATCTCACATCAACAGAACAATTATATAAAGAAACCAAAGTAATGAATATTAAGAACATTATATTTTTTGAACAAGTCAAACTTATATACAAAATAGAAAGTAAAAAACTAAAATCAAATACAAAATTAACAAAAAAATAGAAATTTCCAGAATATTGTGAAAAATAAATATTGTTGTGAAATGGGCAGATTCAGCACTCTTGTTGAATTCGAAGAACTGCTTTTCATATATGTCGCGCAGAATATTATAAAAAATGAAAATTTCATATTGCCAGACCGTTTTCGTGGGCCTTAATTCCTCCCAGACGCTTTTTTTTCAATGAAAAAAATCACAGTTAGAAACATTGTTGCGAAATGGCCAGATTCAGCACTTTTGTTAAATCCGAAGCACTGATTCTTATATATGTAACGCAAAATATTATAAAAATAAATATTTCATATTGCCAGACCGTTTTCGTGGGCCTTAATTCCTCCCAGACGCTTTTAAATTTCAATAATGTTGTTGCAGGAAGATTTAAATAGGTTGTGTAGGTGGTGCAGAGTTAATGGATTGTCCTTGAATGTGGAGAAGTGCAGTTTTATTAGCTTTTATAGGGGAAATAGGAAAGTGCTGTCTTCTTACCATGTTGGGAGTGTGGACCTCAGGTATTCAGAGGTAATAAGGGATCTATTTTGACGAAAAATTAAATTTTGGACACCATATAAACATGGTTGTGGTAAAATCTTCCAAGGTTCTGGGCTTTGTAATGCGTAATTGTAGAGAGTTGTCGGTGGAAACTTGCAAAAGGGTGTATATGTCTTTGGTGGTGTCTTTATTGAAATACTGCTCTATGGTCTGGTCTCCCTATTATGGGAATAGTTGTTTGAGTTTGGAGAGGATTCAGAATAAATTTTTTCGGTTCTGTCTTTTCAAGCTTCAGTTGAGGGTTCCAGTCGATCATGTATATAATGAAGCAATGGCGGTGTTGAATATGAGGAGTCTACATGATGGGCGTGTCCGTGGTGACCTGTTGTTTGTTTTTAAACTCCTGAGTGGCCAGGTGATTTGTCCTGAACTTCTGGCCGGGGTTTCTTTCAACATCCCAGGACGTTTACTGAGGGCAAACCTTTTGTTTTACATACCCCATCATGGTACTAACTTTGCTAGGCACCGTCCCATCGAAAGGACGTTGAGACTGATTAATGCCAAGAATCTTGATATTTTGGGTGTTTCTTTGACGCACTTCAAGAGGCAAATAGACGCTCTATAGTTCCGTGATTATTTTTGATTTGTACGGGTATTATATGTGTGTTTATTAAATTGTATGTGATAATTAAGGTTGAAAATTTTATATGTAACATGGTCTTTTGTAATGGGGTTGATCCCGTATAAATAAATAAATGAAATAAAAAAATAAAAAAAATCACAGTTAGAAACATTGTTGCGAAATGGCCAGATTCAGCACTTTTGTTAAATCCGAAGCACTGATTCTTATATATGTAACGCAAAATATTATAAAAATAAATATTTCATATTGCCAGACCGTTTTCGTGGGCCTTAATTCCTCCCAGACGCTTTAAATTTCAATAAAAAAAATCACAGTTAGAAACATTGTTGCGAAATGGCCAGATTCAGCACTTTTGTTAAATCCGAAGCACTGATTCTTATATATGTAACGCAAAATATTATAAAAATAAATATTTCATATTGCCAGACCGTTTTCGTGAGCCGTGAGTCCTCCCACACGCTCTAAATTTCATTGAAAAAGCAAAACTTTTTTACAGTCGAAGTCTTCAGGGTATCATTTTAATACTTTTTGTGGAGAGCCAGACCAATCCCAAGGGCCAAACATTCTGCCAGACACAATCAAAATTTTGTTAGGTCCCTAGAAACTATTAATTTTTTTGCCTACAAAGTGTATGTTTTCAACATCAAATTATGGTAAGAAAATTTATTATTATAATTATAACGGAAATCAAAAAATATAATCTTTTTCATCTTAATCTTCAATGTCAGCTTCACTCGATGGTTAACTCGTACCTGGCGTTTTACAATATTTTTGTTGATAGAGGTTTCGTAACTATGGGTTCTTCGAATTTCCTCAAGTTGGTAGAACCTGCCTTGTGGGCCGTAATTCCTCGCATACACTTTATAGGTAAATAATTCAAAGTTTCTAGGAAACTAATAAAAATTCTGATTGTGTACTGGCAGAATATTCATTTTTCATAATATTCTGCGCGACATATATAAAAATCAGTGCTTCGAATTCAACAAAAGTGCTGAATCTGGCCATTTCGCAACAATGTTTCTAACTGTGATTTTTTTTTAAAATTGAAGCGTCTGGGAGGAATTACGACCACGGAAAAGGTCTGGCAATATGAAATTTCATTTTTCATAATATTCTGTGCGACATATATGAAAAGCAGTGCTTCGAATTCAACAAGAGTGCCGAATCTGCGCCCATTTCGCAACAATATTTCTAACTGTGATTTTTTTATTGAAATTCAAAGCGTCTGGGAGGAATTACGGCCCACGGAAACGGTTTGGCAATATGAAATATTTAAGTTTTATTATATTTTGCGTGACATATATAAAAATCAGTGCTTCGAATTCAACAAAAGTGCTGAATCTGGACATTTCGCAACAATGTTTCTAACTGTGATTTTTTTTTAAATTTGAAGCGTCTGGGAGGAATTACGACCCACGGAAAAGGTCTGGCAATATGAAATTTTCATTTTTTACAATATTCTGCGCGACATATATGAAAAGCAGTGCTTCGAATTCAACAAGAGTGCTGAATCTGCCCATTTCGCAACAATATTTCTAACTGTGATTTTTTTTATTGAAATTTAAAGCATTTGGGAGGAATTACGGCCCACGGAAACGGTTTGGCAATATGAAATATTTAAGTTTTATTATATTTTGCGTGACATATATAAAAATCAGTGCTTCGAATTCAACAAAAGTGCTGAATCTGGACATTTCGCAACAATGTTTCTAACTGTGATTTTTTTTTAAATTTGAAGCGTCTGGGAGGAATTACGACCCACGGAAAAGGTCTGGCAATATGAAATTTTCATTTTTTACAATATTCTGCGCGACATATATGAAAAGCAGTGCTTCGAATTCAACAAGAGTGCTGAATCTGCCCATTTCGCAACAATATTTCTAACTGTGATTTTTTTATTGAAATTTAAAGCGTTCTGGGAGGAATTACGGCCCACGGAAACGGTTTGGCAATATGAAATATTTAAGTTTTTATTATATTTTGCGTGACATATATAAAAATCAGTGCTTCGAATTCAACAAAAGTGCTGAATCTGGACATTTCGCAACAATGTTTCTAACTGTGATTTTTTTTAAATTTGAAGCGTCTGGGAGGAATTACGACCCATGGAAAAGGTCTGGCAATATGAAATTTTCATTTTTTATAATATTCTGCGCGACATATATGAAAAGCAGTGCTTCGAATTCAACTAGAGTGCTGAATCTGCCCATTTCGCAACAATATTTCTAACTGTAATTTTTTTTATTGAAATTTAAAGCGTCTGGGAGGAATTTCGGCCCACGGAAACGGTTTGGCAATATAAAATATTTAATTTTTATTATATTTTGCGTGACATATATAAAAATCAGTGCTTCGAATTCAACAAAAGTGCTGAATCTGGCCATTTCGCAACAATGTTTCTAACTGTGATTTTTTTTATTGAAATTTAAAGCGTCTGGGAGGAATCACGGTCCACGGAAACGGTCTGGCAATATGAAATATTTATTTTTCATAATATTCTGCGTGGCATATAAAAAAATGAGTTCTTCGAATTTAAAAAAAGTTCAGTAGTATGTTTTTGTCCACTTTTTCTACCTGCTACCTGTGAACGGGCCGCCTAGCCAAGCTAGCGAGTATGCACACACTATTTAACACATTTAAGACTGTCTATATACTGTTAAATTCGTTACTTCGAAAATAAGTAAGGTCTGGGGGCCCTGGGATCTTACTCTATGATTTTCCTTCCAGAATCATAATAGGAGGGTTCTCAATTTCATTTGATAATTAATTCGTCAAGCCATAGCTGATGTGTATTATTGTTACAATACCTAACTACCCGTATGTATTACGTTGTCAAGACTTTTGTAAAAAATAAGCAATTCCCTAAATGAATTAAATTGGATATCAAAATGATATGTAATTTTCTGTAGTATTACTAGAAAATATTTAATACACTAGTATTCGTTATACGAATGTTTAAATAGTTTTCGCTGTTCATTTCAGTTCAATTTCTTGGGTTTTTTCCTGTAGGGCATGAGGGATTATTATTATCATAATTTTGTTGGGACTGTTAAATTGCAGTGTAATGTAGAATCAACAATTCAGGTAGGTATAAATCATCAAATTCAGACCAACTCCGATGTTGTTTGTGAGAATATTCTTCAAAATGTAAAACTGTTTTTAAAAATCACATACAACATTCTCATTTCATCTGAAATTATAATTATTTTCAATTTTTTGACAGAAATTTCAAAGCAACTATTTATAGTTTGCTATTAAATGATGATGTTTAGAAAAATAAATATTAATGGTTTCCTTTGCGGATTCTCTTCAGCCTATATGTGTTTATTATAAACATTCGTTGTTGAATTTCCTGAGAAACAGGAGCACAGATTCCAAGAATGGCTGCGTTCAGCGGATAGAGCCTACCTGCCCAAGTTGAGATCCACTGTAACAGTCGCATTAAAAATCGAAAAGATCTTCGAATGGATATCTTGTGGTATTTGTGTCCAGCATACGTCCACTATTTCTGCCCAAACTTGCAATGATGCATATTTCATTGCCGTGAAATGGTGGTGCACTAGGCAGAATAGAACTTTTGTGGAGGAACAAAAAAAAAGACAACAGGAAGATCAGACATTTTCAAGGAGTTTGATTTTCTAACATACGACAATACTCGTATACATAATACTCATAATATTTTATGACCTGCTGCGGAGAAGACATTAGCTTAACCCTACCTCAGGTCGGAAAAAAAAAATGGTTTTACTGGCTTTATAAAGCAGAAGAAACTAGCAGCATACCATCATTATCTCTGCCCAAATTTGTAATGATACCCAGTCAGGTTGCTTTTCTCTCTTATAAAAAAGTATCTGGTGCTCAAGATAAATTTCCTCACTATTCAAGAAAACATTAAGCGTTTCCTGAAATGATTATATATTATGATTATACTGTTTTGATTTTTTCAATGTATGTATGATATGGTATTTCTTCATCTGAATTAATCATTTTTTATTGTTTTCTTCCGTTGAATTTTCAGTATTTACAATAAACAAACTTAATATATTATGTTCTGTTATTTAAAATTGTATTATTTCTCCAATCACTTTGAAATTCATTAACATATCAATTTTGATACCAATTGATTGATCCAATTTGTTTTGAACAATACTTGATTTTAAAATTAGTAACATGTTCAGTTCAAAGTTACAACAATTCATATGTATTCAAAGTGAAATATTTTATTCGAATATTTTACTAGTGCACAGGGGAGGTCATCATAACATAATGTAGTTATCAACTCAAAATGTTTTCTATATTTTTATAATGAACACTAAATCTGTTTTTCGATTATGAAACTAATGGAAATTTGAAGATATAACAAACAGCTTAATCAAGGGCCCTGTTTCGAATTGAGAAGGAATCATTAATAGAGAAAAGAATGAAAAAATTGAGGAAAATTGAAGGCGTAATGAGAGAAATAGAAAGGAAAAACTTTATATTCATATTTTCGTTACATTTCCCTAACATCATTTGGAAATGCAATGAAAATGATCTTCAAAATTTTCTTTTATATTCTCATTAAACTTCAGCTCTTCCTCGAATTTTTCATTTCCTTCTCCAATTCGGCCCCCTATCGAATATAAACAAGGTCGATACATTCCCGTCATTTTGAATTTGCCGCCAGAAACTATTTAGTTCCAAAATATACCGCACACCCATGCGAGCATGGTGGTAAAGAAAGTGGAGGGGGCATAACGTTTGAAAAGTGTCACCAAAACAAATCCGGATTTGGCAAACCAAGATGGCCGACTTCAAGGTATTTTAAACTGTAGGTTCTGCAATTTTGGCCTTATTTATTATTCGTTCGTTGGTTTTGGCAGTTGTATGTAGTGAAAAAACATATACGAAATGGTTTCTTGTACAGCATATGCTGATCTTACTCGAAAATTAATGGTGAAAAGCTGAATTTTTTGACGTTTGTAAATACATGGTTTTAATTATTGTTGCATACAATTTTAATTGATAGGGGTACACGAGATAATTTATCTATTTGTTTCATTGCATATTATCTGAATTTGTATGTACCTTAATTGAAAAAATAGGATGTAAAATTAGTTACAGGAACATTCCGTACGTAATTCAACTCACCAATTCATTAAAAGCAATTGTTTATGATATTTTGCCTCCTTGATTTGTTTCGATCATTATTTATTCATCTTTAGGTCATTAAAAGAGAATCGAACAAACTTCGAATTGTAAAAATTCAAATATACAAAATTCCCGCCACAAATTTGGCTCAGCAACATGGCGGATTTTTGGTGACACTTTCATAGCAAGGGAAACATAGGATATACTACCTCTCCTTCTTCTACCTCCATGCATGCGAGTGTCGCAGGCAAAAAAAGTGGGCACGAAGATTAGCAAGGGAGTTACCATTCTCTAGTATGTATATTTTCTCTGACAGTAACACACTCCTTAACTATGGAAGTCAAAAAAGTTTTCATATTGAATGTAAATTCAAATTTCATAAACGCGAATATGCACATGACCAATACAACGGGAAAATTCAATGTCAATATTTATGGTTCTACTACTTGCCACCTTGGCGCTGCGATCTTAAATTCCATCGCCTATAAGAGCACACACAATAATTTCTTAATTTCAATTATCTGTTGTAAGCAAAACGAATTTTCAGGCCTACGTTGATTCTTTAAAAGAAATTATTGGTGGCTGTTCCGTAAACAGATTCAATGGCCATAATTGTAGGGTTTTTTGAGCGAAAATGTTGGTAGTAACCACGAATTATGTTGGCGAAACTATTTGTCATGTGTCAATTTATGTCATGTCTCCTACATTGACATGACATGAGCAACCAGTTTTCGTAATTTTATGATTTTTTATCTGAAATAATAATTTCCTCAGCTAGAAGTTTTCGGTAAATGAAACTGACACATATCGTATAAAACTACATTTTAGAAATATTCTAAAACTGATTCTGGTCTAAAAGTGAGGCGTAAGAGAACGTTTATTGTAAGTCTGGTGTGATCAAATGTTATTTGATCCGTTGTGTTTATGAAAATAGAAGGATTATTAAAAAATATAATGGAAACTGTTGGGAACCGAATTGAAAATGAAGGAAAGGCCTATGTCAGTGATCGGTGAGTAACATTTTTATTTGGTTATCTCATCCTACGAATTGACAGATATATTTATTTATTTTTATTTATAAGGGATCAACCCCAATCCAAAAAAACATGTTTCACACAAAACATTCAACCTCAATTATCATACAAAATTTAACAAACAAACAATGCCCACACAAATCAAAAATAACCACGGAACTAAGAGCTTCTATCTGCCTCCTGAAGTGTGTCAAAGAAACACTCAAAATATCAAGATTCTTGCCATTAATCCCGGTCTTACCTCGATACATTATCTCGGTGACTTATATTCATTAGGGCTCTGCACTCAGATCTCAACTTTGCAAAGGCATAATAGTTCGAAGTAGTCTTGTTCAATTTATACTCCCTGTGGGCAATTTTCTTCTGATTAATTAACGATCTTACTTCCGATGATAACCATCTGGGAAAGGTTGAGCTTTTGAACCTTTTCAGAGGGACAATTAAGGCCAGAGCCATATTTATTACATAATAATATGCCGCACCAGCCTCGTCTATGCAAGGGAAACTTAAAATAAGATCCCAAATCCACACAAATAGTCATTCACACCCAAATAGTCTCCATTCCTGAAGTCTTAAAAAAAATTCTCATACTTCAAATTATCCTCTCCCACAACATCCATATCGATAACAAAGATATAATTTATCAAGACAGCCGCCTACACTTGAAAACATAAGATCCAAATACACAATTCTGTCATTTGGGATCAATATTCGTTGGAAAAATTAAGACCAGCATGAAATTGGTCTAATAAAGGTCCTTTTGAGTTGAAGGGACATCTAACACTAACCCCATAATCATTATTGTCCCAAAGTGCAACAGGTATGTTGAAATCGCCAAAAATACAGAAATCATAACATGGATTGCTCCTAAGTGCTTCCACTGAATGGCAACGCAGTTCTCCACAAAAAGCACTATGTCTTATTGCTAAAATTAATGAATTTCTGGGAGGTCCGAGGTTCTTATAGCCGGGAAAAATGTTGGATTTAGGACTCGGCAAATTGTTGAAGTGCCTTTCCTTTATCTAATTCTCCTACTTGAATGTCCATAAAAACTGTTTCTGGTATCGTCACCTGTATAGCATTTTCAAAATCAGTGAAAACATGATCAAGACAAGTAGCTGAATGATGAAATAAGCTTATTGGTTCTTTGATCAGCATATCGAAGTTATCAAAATAACTATGTTTTTGCTGTTTCTATTGATCTACAGAAGGCATTTGATACAGTTGATTTTAGGCACATAGTGAATAAGTTCGATAAAATGGGTTTTCAAGGTGTGACCAAACAATTATTAAAGTGATATCCAATGAATAGAAAGCACTATACATCAGTGAATGGAAATGATAATGATGAACAAGTACTAAATGTAGGTGTGGCGCAGGGGTCAGTTTTTGGTTCGCTGGAATATTCACAGATCAAAATTCTTTGAAATCATGTCAAAATATTTTATGTTTGCGGCAATACGGTATTGATTTTTTCATTGCATGACTTGAAACTACTTGAATATTATCTGAACTGTGATCTTGAATTGTACTACGAATGGTTGTGCTACAACAAATTGAGTATTAATATAGATAAATCCGGTTAATATAATTTAAAAACTTATAACTTATTTTTAAAAAACATACACATACAAATATAGAAGTGAAGAAACGGTCTCGGAAACGGTTAGAATTATCAACTTACATTTTCACCTTTTGTGGTTCCAATGTCAATTTCATCGTCATAAATTAATGAAATATTAGAGAGAATAACTACTGCTCGCATCTAGATCTTTGAGAAGACTGATGTGATGTTGACATCGGAACCACAAAAGATGAAGATATAAGATGATAATACTATCCATTTCCGAGCCCGTTTCTTCACTTGTATATTTGTGTGTGTATGTTTTTTAAAAATAAATTATGAGTTTTTAATTATTGTAAGTTTCTAATATCTGAGATTGTGTAGTTGTGTTCCATTTCAGAGCCCTGATGAAGATTTTGAAATAAAATTGAAACTAGTGAGCCTTTCTTCCGAAATTTGATTTTGTGAAATCAGATTTGACCTAAAAACCTGTCAAAAGTCACCCGAATTCGTATTCATAGGTCTCATCAACATTCATCGTGAAAACGAGTTATAGTTATAAAATAAAGATTAATTTATTTAGGACACAAGCTACTTTATGCAAATTGAACGAAGATCATAACTACAATGTTAGAAGTAAAAATGAATTAAAAAAAAACTTTGCAAGAACAAGAGTCTCCAATTTTTCAGAGTGTTAATGTGTTTAATTCTATTCCCATAGAAATTTTACGCCATGGAAACATAAGAACAATGTGTCATGACTACAAGAAATTTCTTTTTGTATATTAGGAATTAGTGATTTTTTTTTCAAGGATGATATATTTAATTGTTGTTTATGAAAAATATTAATGTGAATTTAGGCTGTGATGCCAGCATATTGCTGTTTAGAGTCAAGATCAAATAAGTAAATAAAATTTAAGAAAATTTGTTACAGGGCCCAAGTTTCCAGCGATGATAGAAGTTGTGAAACTGACATTGTTAAAGAAGAAGATGTCGATATTTCTGAACAATTCATTGATGGGAATCGAGTTTACGACAGAGCCGAATTCATATTGAAAGTTGAAGATAACTGCAGTGACTTCAATGAAATTGATGAGAAAAATGGTTCTTTCTCTATCGCGGACGAAAATCCTATATCAAATGGAGTAAATTCACAGCAACATAGGTGCGATGTTTGTCAGTCTACCTTCAAGAGCAAATCTAATCTCAATAAACATGTTGACTCCGTTCATTCGAATTCAAAAAGGCATGAATGTCACATATGCGGTTTTGCATCAAAACAGAAGTCTTATCTGAAATACCATATAGAATCAGTTCATTTAAAATTAAAACGACACAAGTGTAGTATGTGTGAGTATGCTGCACTTAGTAAAAGTATTGTCAACAATCATATCGATGCTGTTCATTTAAATTTGAAGAGACACAAATGTCACTTATGTGATTTTGCTGCTTATCAGAAGATGGATTTGAAAATCCACATAGATTCAGTTCATTTAAAGTTAAAACAACACAAGTGCCATTTGTGTGAGTATGCTGCCAATAGAAAAATTCATCTCAAAAATCATATCGATGCTGTTCATTTAAATTTGAAGAGACATAAATGTCACTTATGTGATTTTGCTGCTAATCAGAAGACACATTTAAAGAACCACATAGATGCAGTTCATTTAAACTCAAAACAACACAAGTGCCATTTGTGTGAGTATGCTGCACATTGTAAAAGTATTGTCAACAATCATATCGATGCTTTTCATTTAAATTTGAGGAAACACAAGTGTCACTTATGTGATTTTTCTGCTAATCACAGGATGGCTCTGAAAAATCACATAGATGCAATTCATTTAAACTCAAAACAACACAAGTGCCATTTGTGTGAGTATGCTGCCAATAGAAAAATTCAAGTCCAAAATCATATCGATTCTGTTCATTTAAATTTGAAGAGACACAAGTGTGACCTATGTGATTTTTCTGCTAATCAGAAGATAAATTTAAAAAACCACATAGATGCAGTTCATTTAAATTTAAAAAGACACAAGTGTCACTTATGTGATTTTGCTGCTAATCAGAAGATAAATTTAAAAAACCACATAGATGCAGTTCATTTAAATTTAAAGATACACAAGTGTCACTTATGTGAGTTTGCTTGCAATGACAAGGGATATCTGAAAAAACATATTGTCTCAGTTCATTAGTCTCTGAAGCGACACAAGTGTCATTTGTGTTGTTTTGTTTCGAATTATAAATATAGCCTTAGAAAACATATGAAGTCGATTCATTCAAATTCAGACCAACTCCGATGTTGTTTGTGCGAATATACTTCAAAATGTAAAACTGATTTTAAAAATCACATACAACATTCTCATTTCATCTGAAATTATAGTTAATTTCACTTTTGTGACACAAATTTCAAAGCAACGATTTATAGTTTTCTATTAAATGTTGATGTTTACAAAAATAAATAGTGTGTGGTTTTCTTTGCGGATTCTCCTCAGCCCATATGTGTTTATTATGAACATTTTTAGTTGAATTTCTTGTGCAACAGGATCAGAGATTCCAAGAATGGCTGCGTTCAGCGGAAAGAGTAGTTGCAAATCTGATCACTGAGCGCTCGAAGATCCTAAAATGATCAGATAGCAAATTCCTGATTATGTATAAATAATTGTATTGTTGTGATAATATTTATATTTTGAGAATGACTAGTAGCCAGACTACTACCCATTCAATTTCACCTCTCCAGCTCTGCAAATGAATAAAATAATAATAATGTGATCAAGCGGAATTTAACTGAGCAGCCTTATGACTTAACTATACCAAGTTTAAATGCGTGTTTGATGAAGAATAATTGTTATAAAGGATGATAATATTAATTGAAATTCTTGAGGAACAGGCTTCATCGGGAATACCAATAATCTGCCATTATTACCACAGTTAAGTAATATAATTATATTTCTAAACTGTGTTATTACATTGACTTTATTCAAAACAGTGGTGACATGTTGATGTTTCAATGTATATTGGCTGTTTCTTGTCACGTGGTAAATTCCGCCATTAGGAGGCAAAGTAAAATTTTTTGCATTCTAGGTTGAGATTTACTCATTTTGTCTATGTAAATTTGTCAATGTGACAGTTGTTGTTACAAATATATTTTAATTGAAGACGAATTAATACTTTATCCTGTTTTCTCTATCAATCCGCTCATCGAAATATGTGTTTTGTCAATGGTGATGGTCTCTGCACGTTTCCACTGTGCCACAGGGACATCCTTCCTTCCATTAATCAGATGTTTAATCGACTGATTCTGTTTCTTCACCAGAAGTAATTACATAGTGATTAATGATCAGATGATGTACCACAGTGTGATGAATTCCAACCAATTGAAGGTTGGAAGCACAGACTACAAACCCTATAGACGGTTCACGCCGGTTACATGACCTTGAACCTGTTTTTTAGTACGATACCCAGCTAAAGATGTCTCTGAGCTCACGATCACAAATTACAGATTCCACAGAACAGTGACGTTTCAAGAAAAGTAGAAACAAGATTTCGATCTGTGAATCTAATTTCAAATTTTCAGGTTCTTTTTGGATTGACAGCTTTGAATCGGTACCGGTGGATTTTCCTTGAAAACTTTGCCTTCTGATTCTGTGTTTAGTCTAAAACCTGGTAAGTCCTCTTGATAAATTTAGGCCGATTATTTCGTTTTCGTTATTCTGGTAACTTTCCCCAGAGACCCAGTTCAACTTGTTACACAATATCCAATGAGAGCCCCGGTCTCACCCCTTCTTTCCCCTAGGGCTTTTAATGCCTTGGGCAATTTAGATTCTCCTAATAGAATTGATTTTGATCTCCTACGTGAAGAAATTACAGCGTTAGGACAGACAGCTAGTGAATCACAAGATGAAGAACTAATAGAACAGATAGATCTCCCTCAAATAATTGCGTTTCGAGAAGTGACGCCAGTAGCTTTAAGCTCAGGAGCTTTCATTTGCTGAAATTTTGAACCTGAAAAGATATATAACGCGGCCTACGATATTTAACAAGACAGAATGTTACTTTAAAATGCGACGTTGCCGGAACCCCTGTAACGGACTGTACTAGGCTCAGAGTGGTTTCAAGCGTGATATGGTTCGCATCAGAAATTCGTGTAAAAAGGTGTGTGTTTTTTCGTGTTCGTGTGATTGGTTTCTCAATCTATAAATAAAGTGAAAATAAGTGTTGCAGTTGCAAGATTCGTGTTTGTGATCGAATTTTTCGTTCAGTGTTGATATCAGGAAGGATCGAGGAAAGGATATTCAGCAATAAGGTTTTTCATTGTAATATTTATTGAAATTTCATTTGGAAATCCTCGTTTTTAGCACAATGCCTCTTACTTGTGCAGTGCCCGGTTGCAAAAGCAATTATAAATCTACTAATGAGAAGGTGTCGGTATTTAGATTTCCGAAAGATCCCGCGAGGAGAAGAAAATGGCTTAACGCAATTCATAGAGAAAGTAGTTGTTTTAAATGCTATTAAATGAAAGAGTGTAAAATCATCGGATTCGCTAGTTCGTGATGGTATTCAATGAAATTCACAATCGAAACAGTTTGTACCAGGAATCACAAGACTTAGTATACGCTGACAAAACACTATAAGTATGATATAGACTTACCATTACCGGTAGGACAACGTGGCAAAATCGTGGTACTGTGTATTATATGAACTGACTCTGCTGGATGGTATATGGTACTGGTCTCCTTGTTGAAGGGCTAGAGGTCTCGATGGTCCGCCCTTAGTGCGGAAGGGGGGTGGCCCTTGTCTTCTTCTTCTTCCTTTAACTGGCCTCAGTATAAGCCATATCAACTTCTAGCGCATGACAGCAAGACAAAGTTGAAACAAAGCTCAATATCGAGACCACCATCCAAGCATAACAATTGCATCGTGACAATTAAGATAATGAATTAAGGGGGAATAAACATATATACATATATACAAAATAAGAACAGAACAGTAGTTTTAAAGTCAACGATAACAGTGTGGTTTGTATAAAACATTTTGTAGATTCCCATATTTTGAGAAATAATTCTTATCCAACCGCGGAAGGTTCAGTTATTAATATACCCCGAGAAAACCCTAAATTAACTGATGATGCATTTCCTTCAATTTTTCCAAATCAACCGAGTTATATGACGTCTTCAGTTACTCCGAAAAGAAAGATCCTGAAGAGCGAAGACAAAAATAAGTTGTGCATTATGACAATGTTTACACCGATTGGGACAAACAAGATCAGATCGATTCATTTTCCGACTTTTGTTGTCATTTCAAAGACAAGGCAATTTTCAACTTCTTTTCCAACGTTAAAAAAAATGACTTTGTTCAGTTCTATAATATAAATTTCGAGGGGGCATTTCCAAAAATATCATCGGGGTTCAAGATCATGAGTAATTTGAGAATCGAAGTTGTATTTAGAGACGAAGTAAACGTACCAATTTCTAATTTCAAGTGGTTGTTAGGTGACAGGTATATTTGTGACAGGTGGTCGAAATTTGAAAACCTAATTGCGCAATTGAATAGGACCGATTTAGAATTAGAATCCACAGCTGATGCCAGCAGTTCTCCAAGTCAATGTGTTTTAGATAAAGTTAAAGAAGAAATTAAAAACATTTGTAGCTGCCTCAAAAGTTGTATCCAAAAACTGGATGACATTTGCGCAGACGACTTAGACACTTCTGAAATTATAAAAAAACTAACGTTCTTAAATCAACAATTAAAATTAGCCGTTTCACCGTTTCCTTAATAATTATTCTAAAATGGTTAGTGATAGAATCCCAAGAACTGCTCTTTCCGATAGGAAATTACTCACTTTTAGCCGTTAGATATCAGAGTTGTTTTTGTTTATTTTTAGTTTTATATTGAATTAAGAGTTTTTATTCATGCAGAGTTTGTTCTTGTTGAATTTCTGTTTTATAGGATTTATTTTAATTTTAAAGATCAGCAGTCAGAATGTAATCGTTTTCGACACCGAAATAATACTTTTTTTTCTTTTTATGTTCATTCACCTACTTTATTAGCTTCAGAAAGTAAAATAATTTTCATTCTGATTGTGATCTTGTGGAACTCAATAAAACAGCTACCTCCTCGTGGTGAGTTCTGGATTATTTGCGATAAAATATTAAGAAATTATCCGCAGATGAACGAAATGCTGTTTTGTTTTCCTCCCTACAGTTCTTCATTTAATTATGAATTGAAATACATTCAAAATTATATCGAAAACAGTGCGAATTGCACAAGAAAACCGTATACTTTCTATATCTACGCCTGCCACTATGCCCGTTGCTGGTAACAACGGCCTGTAAGATTTAGTAGGCCGTCATATAAACTATTATGAAATATTCACAAAATTCTTCACAACAGGCCTAAGGCAAGATTATCAATCTGGAAATGAAGAGAGAAAACAAACGTTTTTCCTATCTTCAATCTTCTCATCCAAGCTTCTCTTTTTTTCAATATATCAAGGTTGCGTTCATAAACTTACTCAGGGTAAGCTCCCCTTACTCTGAAGCGTTCACAAACTTGCTTTGTCTTCCTCGGGGGCCGTTCCACTTGGCGATCACAACGATCAAAATGCTCCTTTAGGCGTTCCACTTAACGACCGCGGTCTTTGTGAGCGCGGCAAAATCATCGCTCACTCCAAGCTCAAATCGACCCACATATTTCGATGTTCTGTGACGACCTATCTCAATAGATGCGTGAAAGTGAAAATGGACGTTCAGAATACAGTTTTAGATATATATTTATTATAATATTTCTAACTGTTGTACACTTTATTTAAATTTATTGTTTAGTATGACTTCTACTTTTTTCAATATTGTCATTTCTGTCATGACAGCCCAAAACGCCCAATAATCCGTTGAGTTAACATAATAGCGCTAGCAAGCAAGTGGAATGGGGAAAAGAGCGGTCGTGAGCGTGAGCGTTGTGATCGCCAAGTGGAACGCCCCCTCGGAGTATACTCTGTGAGCGTTCATAAACTTCCTCTGAGTAAGCTCTGCATACTCTGCTATTTGGGAGAGTAAACACATACTCTGACAGTTATGACGTACGATTTTCATTCTGTCCTGCTCCCGCAGACTTTTTGAAACTTGAATATTATTCGAATAAGTATTTATTTCTGGTTTTGTTTCATTTCAATAACGAAATACGAAACAATAAATTTTCCAAGTGAAACAACTATTCTGTGAAATAAAGAAATATTGTAAAGAATTACTTTAATGATTAATAAATTTAAGGAAATTTCTAGCAGTAAATTAACGCAGCTCAAAGTGAACTTCACCAAGAGATAATGGTGAAGAAAAAAAGAGTTTTTCTCTGTATTGCAGAACCTAGAGTGGGTCCGTTCAAGTTCAAATAAATCGAGACATGAAAAGTCCCACAATAACTGTTTTTTGTACCTGATTTGGAATCTACGTTGATATTTTGTTATATTCGAGAGTTAAAATCTGTCAAGATTCATTCATATTTTGCTTTATCTTTCATACAATATTTTTTTAACTTCTTTTTGTTAGCTTCCTCAAATGAAACTATTTTTTGTTACGAAGTATTTGATTTTTTCTGGACTGGTAGAGTCAATAAAACAACAAAACATGTAATAACATTTTTAATTTTCTGCTTCATTAAAAGTAATTCCTGAGAACATTTATCAGTTTCCTCACAATCATAAAAAAAACACGTTTGTGCTCTGCTTTTCAAATAAAAGAAAAATTGACTATACTGCGAAGACACAACTGAAAATGTACGACTAGAGAGAATTTTTTTCTTAAACTTCTATTATTCATTCATGATAGCAACAATTCAATATAAAAATGATATATAAAAAATTTATGTGATGCAAAAGTATTATTCATAACCTATACACATGTTTGAATTTTGAATGACATTTGTCAGAGTAAGTTTGTGAACGACGAGTGTAGAGTAAAGACCGTAATATATTTCTGATCATATGGCCATACTCTTACTCTACTCTCTGAGTAAGTTTGTGAACGCTGCCCAAGGGTTATAATTCATTCACTCATAATGAAAATATTATTCCACTACCCAATATTATTCAAATGAATCTTTTTATATCTGCTCAGCTTCAATATAGCTTCTAACCTGAAATTTAACACATGAATTTGAGAATAATCTTATGTTTATTTATAATTCTCGTATAAATACCTTTCGATAGTTTTCTCAGCATCAATTCTACCATTCAGAAAACCTAATAATTTCACCAATCTTCGTATATTAAACGAAAATATCACTGATTTATATTACAAACCATGTATTTTGAACGGGATTACTCCAAAGTATACTTGTTTTCTTAGGACGATATTTCGCCGCTAGAGGGAGTTTAGATTTTTTTATACGCCAATACCAAGAATCTGTCATTATCTTTGAGTTGCGCCACCTACAATCGATTAATCGAAACATTCCTCAAATTGGCGAAACAAAATCTAATCAGAGCACATACGATAAATTTCTCAATTTCAATTAACTGTTGTAAGCAAAACTAGTATTCAGGAAACGTAAATTCTTTAAAAGAATAGGTTGCTGGCTGTTCTGCAAAGAGATTAAAAAATGACTATAATTGTAGGGTTCTTTGAGCGAAAATGTTGGTAGTAATCACGAATTATGTTGGCGAAACTAATTGTCATTTGTCAATTTAGGATAGCATATTGCCGAAACATGTAGTTTTTGACCGAACAATAAATGAAGCGAATAAATCAGTGAGGATTGGCGATTCCAACTACCGTTGAGGGCGCTGCGAGTTGTAAACAATTACTTGTTTTCTAGGTTCGTTATTTCGCCACAAGCTGGGTGGCGCTAGGCGATTTGTTTTTAAATTTTCGAATGACAACTGGATATTTGAATAATTTAGTTAATTTGTGAATGAAATGACTGGATTTTTATTTATTGAAGTGATTTAAAAGACTTTTTGAGTTGGTGTGTGTGTTTATGGACATTGAGTGAAGTGAATTGAGGTGAACCAATTCGTTTTTGCCATGAATGATGCACAGATTTTTAAATTACTTATAAGAACAATCAGTACGATCAAATGAATATGTATCACACAATATCGGGTTTATTCGAAGGTAGTAGAACGAAAAAAAACAAAAGATTGGTAAAATTATTAACTTCATTCTTTGTTTTCACCACAATTCGGAAATACAAGAGACTACTTTGTTGATGCCTGTCTCCCAAAATGATCGAGTTACAATGTATGTGTGTGCTTCTTCTGCATAATTCATCAATAAATGCCACTACTTCCAAGTGGTATTCAATTGAAGCAGAATTATTCATACTACGCATAGGTTCAACTAGGAATGAGTCTTTTCAATTTTGAATCCTGCGACTTCATTGTTTATACATTTTTGAAGGTGTTCTTTTCAATGAAAATTTCCCACAAAATATGATTGAGAAGACTTTATTTTATTATTTTGATCATTTATTGCATGTTTTATTTTTGAAAATGAATAAAAGATTCTGAAATTCTTTCTAGTCTTTATTTGCGTTTTAGCAACAGGGAAATTGTACAATTTAATAGAAGATAGAAATATCGATACCAGAAACTCAGGAACGATGTCATTGCAAAGCCAAAGTGAACTGAAACAAAATGCTGACAAATAAAACAAAAAAAGTACTCATTTCTTACCAGTCAGCGTAAGTTGTCTTTCATTTAGGGCAATTTAGGCATATCTCTGAAACTAACCTAACAAAATCATGAAGCATTTTAAAATTTAGAATTCTTGTCAATGAGTTCAACTGCTTCCCATTTTGATGCTTTTGCAAAATTCCACATTAAATTACCACTGTTCACTTGATTCTACTCATTCTTTAATAATTCCTCTGAACAACAAATTGTAGGTTCGTAAGTGCATCAACAACAGACCGTTCATCTTTCATTAAATATGACATTTCCATTGTTTTGTGTTGTTCAATTTCCTCATTACTTTCGAAATCATGAGAATCAATGAATGGCCTCACATTTTGTTGAGGAATTAAATGTTTTTCCCTAAGTGAATTTTGTCTTTCCATCCTCAATTTGCGCTGAGCCATGGTAAGCCTATTAATTTTTTTTTCTGTTGAATCTCTGGTAAATTTTAGGAAGAAACAGCATAAGCCTTCAGCATTGTATAAAGAAACATATATTTTACAATGCCTTCAGTTAGGGAACCTTCATATCATATGCTGTAATGTTGACCTGGAAAGATGAAGAAGTCATTGAAAATATTTAAAAAAATCATTTACCTGTAGCAAGATAATCAAAATGAAGCAAACAAACTACCTTATTAAACGTAACATAGTCCTCCTTTGCGTAATTTCTGCAAAAAACGTTTTTTTCAGTCCTCGACTAATATAACCTTTCTTTGTAAATTGATGGAAATGTATGTTCCTATTGCTGCCTTTCCTTGAGAAGCAATTAAGAACACATCAATTAGTGTTATACACCCTTAGTAATGTACTTTACCATTCATTTCAATAATTTTTCTTATTCAGATAGTCCAAAGATAGCTCTCAACCTAAAACTTGAAAAACTCTCAAATATCACTTAAACTGAATGTCACTGATATAAATACTTTTACCATTATTTTCCAACGGCAATTCTGCTATTCCGGAAAAAAAATTAAGACAAATATATCAAGAGAAGCAAAAATATTCTTGATTCTATCAATATTTACGTGTAAAATTTGTTTTCATTACTTGTTTTCTAGGTTCGATATCTCTCCGCTAGGTGCCGTCTAATTATTTGGAATCGCCAATTTGAGGATAAGACTAATTTCACCCCTTACAAGTATTTCTTTGCCACCGTTAATAATTTTTTTGTAAGAGTTCGTTGAAATTCCATTTTTATCATTTCACATCATCATCAGAAGAAACATAAAATATGAAATAGCATGTAGATACATTTCAATACTGCCTTAGGTAAGCAACTGAATTTGACAGAAATATTTACACTGTATTTAAACAGATGATCATCCTTTCCGCCTTTGCCTTCACAAAAAGTGATAAATATGTACACAGTAACTCACTCCTTTACTCAAAAAAGTTTTCATAATGATGTAAATTCAAATTTTATCAACGAGAATATGCATGTAATATATGTAATATAAACAATACAACGGAAAACTCCATTGTCAATATTTATGGTTCTACTACTTGCCACCTTAGCGCTGCGATCTTAAGTTCCATCGCCTATGATTGTAAGCGATGTAGGGTTCTTTGAGCGAAAATGTTGGTAGTAATCAGGAAGTATGTTGGCGAAAGTAGTTGTCATTTGTCAATTTAGTCATGTCTGCAACATTGACATGAGCATCCAGTTTTCCGTAATTTTATGATTTTTTTGTCTGAAATAACGATTTCCTCAGCTAGAAGTTTTCGGTAATAGAAACTGACACCTATGGTATAAAACCATGATACAAGGAATACAAGATATGATCTTGCGCATCTTGCTGTGACGTCACCTGGAGAGTAAACAATCCCGACAAATTCAAACATCTGTCATCTGCAAGATTTGTTATGGCTTTTCTCAGGAATAATGTTATAAAATAAGTTATCGTCGCTAACTTTTGAAAGATATGGAAGTATTTTTACAGTTCTTTCTTATTTTTTGTTCTGAAACGGCCACGACAACAATTTGTTTCAGCAAATTTCAAAATATGAGATGTGAAGTAGCTTTGTGTACCAGCGATAATCAGCCCAAAATGTTCGATCAAAATACCATATTCTTTCGATTTCCAAGACACCCAGAAATCATCAAAATCTGGGATAATGGCTGTAAACAAAATGAGGTAGTTATTCCTTCAATCAGCAGAAGATGTTCGAAACATTTTTCAGGAAACAGTTATGTTACAGATTTGCAGTTTAAGCCCACAAGATCGTTATCTAAGAGTGTCATTTTTTGAAAGAAGATGCAGTACTTACAGTAAATCTTTCTTTTCCAAAATAATCATTGAGTTACAAAAAGTAAAATCATGTTGACAGAAGCCTCGATAGAAGCATACGTTATAAATTGGTTCATATCAAATTCTTTGGTTACTAAGTGAGTAATTAGAAAATTAGGGGATTGAATCATTAAGAAATTATAACAATATTTATTTGTAGTGATTACTTAAATGCTGATGATTGAATAAGTCCAGAATTCATCACCACGAATACCTATCTATGAAATTGAGGTGTCATCATTATAATCCCCACTATCAAGAAAGTTGGGTACGAATGCTCATAAAAGGAAAAGGTTAATGCAAATTCCAGATTTATAGAATATGCTGTTTTCAGAAGGATACATAATAAAAAAATCTTTTATGATGTCACATCAGATTCATTTGTTAACTAGGTGAACAATGAAACTGTACCGATCGAATCTTTAAGAAACTACTTGCTGTTGCTGAAGATCAGAGCAGATAAAACAGAGAAATCACTCAAAATGGTTGTGTTTGCTGAAAATGCAGGCTTTTCTATCAGCAATGGTGTCAGAGCTAGGTGAAGAAAATTGAGCACTTCATAGGGAATTGACTATTAACTTGTCGAATACATATTTCGTTCATATGACGATATCATTAGCGGGTGTGAAATAAATTGAATGTAGTTCACAAAAATATCTTCTGAATCATTGAATGGGAGTGGGTCAGAAAGGCAAGCTTGCTACAAAACGAAACTTTTTCACATTCAAACTCTAGGGCAATTTTTGAGATGTGGGAGTCCTAGGAAAATTTGATGATAATAACTGGATGCAGTGCTGTTTTTTCTTTAATTGTAAGAGAAATTTTGTCACATTTTCTCTTATGATTATGAAACGATTTGTTGATTTTAGGTCAATGACTGATGGTTTGATTACTGTAATGCAAGAGTGCCCGAAGAAGATGCAAGGAATAGAATTAGCATAAGGATTATGCTTCTTCGATATTTTAGAGAAAAAGGCATTCTACTGAAAAATGATTCTTCATTCAATTGTTTGTTGAACTCGAGATTTCAAATGACGTCAGCTATTATTGGATGAAAATGTGTAGAATTGAAAAATAAGAACTAGAATCCAAGAAGACAACATGTGTTTATCTCTGAAGAGAACAGAAGGACAAACTTATTTTCTAAATGAAAACATTATTTTATTTTCATTCATTCAACATTGTATATGTAAATATTGATATTGTTGCTTACAAATTGTGGAATTTTTCAATTTTGTGCATTTTGAAGGAAAGAATTACAAAAATATTTGTAGAATTGTGATTCTGAACTTGGAAACAATAGTTTTAGGAAATTCTTGACTGTCGGTATTATTCGTTTGATAATTTTTAATTTATTTTCCATTTTTTAATTGAAATGATTACTACTTTATATTTGTACAATGCAGTTCAAGTGTTGGGCGTTTGGGAGCCTGTAGTCAAACATTTTTTGATTGTGTCAATCTTCTTACAGCTATATAGGAGGAATTTAAATCAATATATATTTGTTCTTTCTTCTGTTCCTTTGTCTTTAACTACAATAATCTGAATTACTTTGTAGGTAATAAAAAGAGAAAATTTTTGAAACCTTTTACAATACGTTATGTACTTACTTCTAATTTATCTTTTTGACAAAGTCAACAGGCAAATGACGAGGTCCTTCAGATTTAGGTCAGTATAAGTACATATGCTTGCGTCAATTTAATTATTATCTTAAAGACTGATTTGGTCAGTGCAATATAATGTCTCAGAAAACAAAGTTTCTCAAAAATAAGCCAGATTTAAACAAATTCAATTGTATTAAAGACTGATATTTTGATGACAATATCAAATTCAATTACAGTAATGGCTGAGAATTTATTACATTCATTTATCAGTGGCTAAATGAATATAACATTGAGTGGAGACTAATATGTACATCATAAATTAAGAGTATTCTTCAAATTAAAAATTTTGTCGTTCGAAATCAGACAAATGAGTCACAAAATATAAATAAATACTTGCTTCATTCCTGGCTAAATCAATTCTATTACAAAATTTGCCTCATGACAAACAAAATAATAACAGTTCTTTATTGGCCATCGAACTTAGGTCCATCAGCCTCATGAAAAATATAATTCAAATGAAACCAGAATTTTTGTGTTTAAAATCTGGAATGATTCTCAAAATATTAATCAATTATTGCTATGTTCTTAGCTTAATCAATTCAATTAGAAAAGTTGCCTCAAAAGAACGTATATCTGATAAAAAAATCTCTATGAAGATACAATTCGCATTATGTTAAAACCCGAAGTTGTTTGAAATTCAATTTACGCGCCCGAGAATACTCTCCAGATGACGCGGTGCGCAAACTGGTCTCATTTTCGTTCGCCGGAAGATCATATCTTGTATTCTTTGTATCATGGTATAAAACTACATTTTAGAAAAATTCTAAAACAGATTCTGGTCCAAAAGTGAGGCTTAAGAGGACGATGATCCAAGCATTTATTGTAAGATTGTAAGTATGGTGTGAAATAATGTTATTTGATCCGTTGTGTTTATGAAAATAGATGGATTATCAAACAATATAATGGAAACGGTTGGGAACCTCATTGAAAATGAAGGAACGGCCTATGTCAGTGATCGGTGAGTAACATTTTTATTTGGTTATCTCATCCTACGAATCGACAGTAATATTTATTTATTTTTTTATTTATAAGGGATCAACCCCATTACAAAAGACCATGTTTCACACAAAATATTCAACCTTAGTTATATATTATAATTAATTCTATAATATTTTGATGTTCTGTGATAATAGGTCAATGCTCCCTCATTAACATGAGCATCCAGTATTCCGTAATTTTATGATTTTTTTTTGTGCAATAAAAATTTTCTTCGAGTTTCCGCAATAGAAACTGACCTATCGTTTAAAAATACATTAAGAAATATTCTAAAACAGAATCTGGTGAAAAAGTGAGGCGTGAGAGATCGAGGATCCGAGCATCTATTGTAAATCTGGTGTGATGTGTAATGAAATGAAGTTATTTAATCCGTTGTGTTTCTGAAAATAGAAGGATTATCGAACAATATAATGGAAACTGTTGGAAACCGTATTGAAAATAAAGGAAAGGTCTATGTCAGTGATCGGTGAGTAATATTTGTATTTGCTTCTTGAGTTCTATAACGACATATTTAATAAGCGTTAAGTTCCAAATTTTTTCAAGAAATGTAAAATTATAGCTATCGTTAAACCTGGGAAGGATCCCACAATCCCTAGTAGTTACAGACCGATTGCTCCGCTGGGTGTATGCTACAAGATTCTGGAAAGAATTATATACAACCGACTTCTTCCAATAGTCCAAGAAAACATCGTAAAGGGATTCCAGAAAAAACATAAGACAGCAGCGGCTTTCGTTGATTTAACTTGTGCTTATGATACCGTATGGAAAGAGGGTTTACTCATCAAACTTTATTCACTAGTACCATGCAAGACATTTCTACAACTGATGAATGAACTACTTAATGACAGACTCTTCCAGGTGATGTTGAATAACAAAAAAAGTAAATTTCGTAGCTTACAAAATGGACTTCCGCAAGGATCAGTGTTATCTCATTAGTTGTTCAATATCTATACACATGACATCCCCACAATAATGTCCCGAAAATTCATATATGCAGACGATATCGCTTTGGCAACACAAAATTCATCCTTCTCAACAGCTGTAAATGTGCTTAGTCATGACCTTGAAATGTTGAATATTTATTTTAAAAAATGGGGCCTTCAACCAAATCCGAATAAAACTGAAGTATCAACTTTTCACCTCAACAACAGACAGGCATATTTCGAACTAAATGTCCAATTTGAAGGCGTCAGACTCAAACACAATCCATATCCAAAATATCTAGAGTAACACTCGATCGAACTCTGACTTTCAAACCGTATTTGCAAAAATTAGCATCTAAAATTAGAACCAGAAACAATATCATACAAAAACTGGCCAAATAATCTTAGGGCGCAACAGCCCAAGTTCTCAGAACTAGTGCGCTATCTTTAGTTTATTCCACTGCAGAATACTGCGCACCAGTATGGTTAAATAGTCATCATACCTCGATCATAGACATACAACTAAATCACACGATGCGGCAAATATCGGGTACCATTAAACATACACCAAATACGTGGCTCCCAGTTCTGTGCAATATCGCTCCCCCAAACACCAGAAGAATGACAGCATTAAAAGCGCAAGTTGAAAAATGTCAAAACAACCCAACATTACCAATAAATGCTGATATTGAAGAATTAATGAGGAATAGACAGAGATTAAAATCCAGACAACCACCAATAAAAACGGCAAGTCAATTAACGAACTTCACAAGCAAGCAGCACTGGACCGCTAAATGGGAGAGCAAAGATATCAGGAACTCCTACCTCATTCAGGATCCAACAGCCAAACCAAATGGTTTCAATCTGCCCCGCAGACAGTGGTGTAACCTGAATAGAATCAGAACGGGACATGGAGTATGCAATAAAACATTAAACCAATGGGGTATCATAGACAACCCCCAATGTGACAAATGCGGAGCAGCCCAACAAACTATCCACCATCTAGCCATAGAATGTCCTCACACCCGTTTCCACGGATCAATAGAGGACATTCATGTCTTAACAAAACATGCAGAGGATTGGCTTCGGCAGACTTCGCTTCGATTGTAGGAGATAGTTTTTTATTTTTTATATCATTTTTCTTTGTGTTTTCTTTCTGACGCAATGTGTAAAGTTCATACGAATATATATATATTTGTATTTGCTTATGCCATTTTACGAATCGACAGAAATATTGCCAAAATGAATGAATTGCTAGAGGGTCCGAGGTTCTTAGAGCTGGGACAAGTGTTGGATTTAGGCCTCAGAAAATTGTTGAAGTGCTTTGTGCTATATCTGCCTGACTGGTACACAGTGCGGGGATGCACAGTAGAACTTTAGGTCAAGGTGTATATGAGGTCAAACGACCTAATGCCTTTCCTATAATTTAATTTTCCTACTTGAATGTTCATCAGAACTGTTTGTGGTATCGAATGATATTTTATGTTTGCGTACAGAGTGGTCAGATTTCGATGTTTTAGTACTACATCTCCTAAACTAAGCGAGATTAAAAAAAAAGTAATATTCATGTCATGTTCTCTTTTTACAAGAAACATAAATTGCTGAAAACCGCAAGTCACTAAGGTGTCTAGTTTTCATGCTACAGGGTGATTTTGAAATTTGGCCAATTATTATAATTGGTTATAACTTCTGCAGTATTATCGCTACGCTCTCGAAATAAAAACATCTTTAGGGCAGTTTTTTCAGTACTTTTTACCAGTGCTTTCGAAATTTCAGTGCCTCTACAAATTTTAGAGAAATCAAAAAATTAATTTTTTTCAAATATGCTATGATGATTTCCATTAGACTTTTCTTAGACAATATCAAAGATAAATTTGGTATCATTCAGTTTAATTGAAAGTGTGACCCTTTCTCAACAAAATGTTTTTTGATTTACGTTGGTATCTGCTCTAAAAAAAATAAGATACACATTTTCAGAGAAAGTGATGCATTTTTTCGATTTTTATAACAATTTAAAACATTACAATACCTTATCGACTAGTAAACATAAACGAACATCTGAAAATTAATAGCGTGTATTTCAGCCTCGCTTTCTCATCACTTATACCATACGACGTGGCATACTTTCAATGCATTTCCGAATTGCTTCTGGGGAATATTTTCCCGTTCTTCAAGAAGGGCTGTTCTTAAATCGGGCAAGGTGTTGGGCTGCCGTTTTCGAACATGTCTACCTAGCATATCCCATACATGTTCAATTGGATTTAAATCCGGCCTTCTGGCTGGCCACACGAATTGTTGAATATTCGCCTCTTCAAAGTATTCTGTTAAAACCCGTGCAACGTGAGGCCAAGCATTGTTCTGCATTAACAGAAATTGTTGCTTTCCCCAGAAGCAATTCGTAAATGCATTGAAAGTAAGCCAAGTGATGAGAAAGCGAGGTGGAAATACACGCTATTAATTTTCAGATGTTTGTTTATGTTTACTAGTCGATAAGGTATTGTAATGTTTTAAAATTGTTATAAAAATTGAAAGAATGCAACAGTTTCTTTGAAAACGTGTATCTTTTTTTTTAAAGCAGATACTGACGTAAATCAAAAAACATTTTGTTAAGAAACGGTCACACTTCAAATTAAAACTGAATGATATCAAATTTTCCGCCTCAAATTCACCACAGGGTGTTTAGAAATGAAGGGTATAAAACAAGGTTTTGTTTCACCCTGTATAACGGATGAACTACAGGTATTTGCGCAAAGTAAATTTCAGGTTAATATAATAAGACCCAATACTATACCTTGTGAAAATTTCAACAAAATCGGAGACCCACGAAAAAAGATACAGGGTGTTGAATTTTACAAAAATTTTGCATGTCCGGAATTTATTTACGGGGAGTATATCTAACTGAAAATTCAAGGAAAAAATGTCTTATCATCATTGATCCAGAGAAAATATAGGACTTATACTAATCGCCACAAATTGTGAAATTGAGAGGTAGGGTAATCTGAGTACAAGTGCTGACAATTCGCGATTTAATTCGAATTAAATGGGAATTTTGGAATTATGGAGCGCACAAGTCCAAACGGAACAAGTTTGTCGAAGAAAGGTCCTTCTCAGGACCTGCCCTGATGACGGCAGGCAAATGCTTGCCGAAACGTCGGTAAATACCAACAATATAGGTAATGGAAATAGCCCAAATAATGTCCCAACAAATATTCCATTATCAAAAATATCTCGTTCACAAGTATAAGTTGACTTATATTATTTTCACTGAAGATTCAGAAAATATAAGTACTCTTATCTTGAATGGATTCTTCTAGAATAGATATACTATTTCATATTTAGTTATATTCTACCTTGAAATATTGCAAATGACTTATTCTCTTTTTACCAGAAGGAGGAGTTCATTATTACGGTGAAGTTCATGAGCATATCTCATTTTGGCGATTTAATGACTTATTCTCCGTCAAATTGAGACTAATCATATTCAAAATGGGATTAAACAATTTCAAAATGAGAATAAGCAACTTCGAAATGATAAACACAATCGACTTGCGAATAAACACATTCAAAATGGGACAATCTCATATTGGGAAATGATATTTCTTTTTTTATATATCAGAGAATTTTCACTATTCTGAAGACTTTCATGAATAGAATTTTTGTATAATCTTTAGAAGTTCGAAGTGTTATTTTTTTCCTATTGTAAGGCAACAAGTTTTTGAATAGATTTGGCCTTTGACCAATTTTTGCAACAGTTTTACACAGTGGTCTTTCTTCTATTATGTATTTAAAAAAATTTCTAATTGATTTTTGATCCAGAAACTGGGGGAGAAAACCTTAAAAAATTCAGAAGAATTGATTTTACATTTTTCCGAGCAGTTTCCAACGAAATAGTTCATGAGTTTATATACACCTCTGCATATTTTCCTCATTTCGATTCTCAGTTACTTCAGAACAATTCTCTCGAAATATGAAATAAAACACAAAACGACCTTTTTCAATGTGGAATTGTTTAGTGATAATATGAATGTGTTTAATTACAATTTGATTGTGATAACCATTTTGAAATTGTTCAGTCTCATTTTGAATGTGTTTATTCCCAATTCGATTGTGTTTACCATTTTGAAGTTGCTTAATCCCAATTTAAATGTGATTAGTCGCAAATTGAAGTTAAAAATGATGGTACTACGATATAAAATATAAATAATTTAAAAAAACTTGAACAAACAAAACTAGTTTATAAAATAAAGAATAATTTATTGAGGACACGAGGTGCTTCATGCATAGTTAACAAAGAGCATAACTTCAATGTTAGAAGTAAAAATGAATTAAGAAAAAACTTTGCAAGAAAGAACATTGTATGGGATCAGGTTTTCCAATTTCTCAGAGTGTTAATGTATTTAATTCTATTCCTATAGAAATTGTATACTTCAATAGTTTTTTTTGTATATTAGGAATGAGTCTTTTTTTTTCAAGGACGATATAGATTATTGTTGTTTATGAAAAATATTAATGTGAATGTAGGCTCTGATACAAGCACATTGCTGTTTGAGAGTCAAGAATAAATAAATAAATAAAAATAAAATTTAAGGAAATTTGTTACAGGGCCCAAGTTTCCAGCGATGAAGAAAATTGTGAAACTGACATGGTCAAAGAAGAAGATGTCGATATTTCTGAACAATTCATCGATGGGAATCGAGTTTACAACAGAGCTGACTTCATACTTAAAATTGAAGATAATCGCAGTGGCCTGAATGAAATTGATGAGAATAACGGTTCTTTCACTATCACGGACGAAAATCCTATAACAAATGGAGTAAATTCACAGCAACATAGGTGCGATGCCTGTCAGCTTTCCTTTGAGAACAAATTCAATCTCGAAAAACATGATAATTCTGTTCATTCGAATTCAAAAAGACATGAATGTCACATATGTGGTTTTGCATCGAAACAGAAGGGGAATCTGAAATACCATATAGAATCAGTTCATTTAAACTTAAAACGACACAAGTGTCATTTGTGTGATTTCGCTGCGAATAGAAAAGATTATGTCAGAAATCATATCGATGCAGTTCATTTAAACTCAATACAACACAAGTGCAATTTGTGTGAGTATGCTGCACATAAGAAAAGTGTTGTCAAAAAGCATTTCGATGCTGTGCATTTAAATTTGAAGAGACACAAGTGCTACTTCTGTGACTTTGCTGCTAATAACAAGATTGTTCTGATAAACCACCTAAATGCAGTTCATTTGAAGTTAAAAGAACACAAGTGCCATTTGTGTGAGTATGCTGCCAATAGAAAACTTCATGTCAAAAATCATATCGATACTGTTCATTTAAATTTGAAGATACACGAGTGTCACTTATGTGATTTTGCTGCTAATCACAAGACACTTCTGAAAAAACACCTAAATGCAGTTCATTTAAAGTCAAAACAACACAAGTGCCATTTGTGTGAGTATGCTGCACATAGTAAAAGTATTGTCAACAATCATATCGATGCTGTTCATTTAAATTTGAAGAGACACAAATGTCACTTATGTGATTTTGCTGCTAATCAGAAGATGGATTTGAAAATCCACATAGATTCAGTTCATTTAAAGTTGAAACAACACAAGTGCCATTTGTGTGAGTATGCTGCCAGTAGAAAAATGTATGTCAAAAATCATATCGATACTGTTCATTTAAATTTGAAGGAACACAAGTGTCACCTATGTGATTTTGCTGCTAATCAGAAGAAATATTTGAAAAACCACATACATTTAGTTCATTTGAACATTAAACAACACAAGTGCCATTTGTGCGAATATGCTTCAAATCAAAAGAACCATCTCAAAGTACACATCGATTCAGTTCATTTGAATTTAAAACTAAACAAGTGTCACTTATGTGAGTTTGCTTGCAATGATAAGGGATATCTGAAAAGACATATTGTCTCAGTTCATTAGTCTCTGAAGCGACACAAGTGTCATTTGTGTTGTTTTGTTTCGAATTATAAATATAGCCTTAGAAAACATATGAAGTCGATTCATTCAAATTCAGACCAACTCCGATGTTGTTTGTGCGAATATACTTCAAAATGTAAAACTGATTTTAAAAATCACATACAACATTCTCATTTCATCTGAAATTATAGTTAATTTCACTTTTGTCACACAGATTTAAAAGCAACGATTTATAGTTTGCTATTAAATGTTGATGTTTACGAAAATAAATAGTGTGTGGTTTTCTTTGCGAATTCTCCTCAGCCCATATGTGTTTATTATGAACATTTATAGTTGAATTTCTTGAGAAACAGGATCAGAGATTCCAAGAATGGCTGCGTTCAGCGGAAAGAGCAGTTGCAAATCTGATCACTGATCTTAAAGTGATCAGATAGCGAATTCCTGAACGGTCAGATTGGTGATATTTGTATAAACATAACCTAACTGTAATTGTTGTGTTAATATTTGAATTTTGAGATCGGCTAGTAGCCTGACTACTACCCATTTAATTTCAGCTCACCAGCTCTGCAAATGAATAAAATAATAATAATGTGATCAAGCGGAATTTAACTGAGCAGCCTTATGACTAAACTATACCAAGTTTATATGTGTGTTTGATAAAAAATAATTGTTATAAAGGATGATAATAATAACTGAAATTCTTGAGGGAAAGGCTTCATTGGAAATAACAAGAATCTGTCATTTCTCAACAGTGGTGACACGTTGATGTCTCAATGTTTATTGGCTGTTCCTTGTCACGTGGTAAATTCCGCCATTAGGAGGCAAAAGTCAAATTTTTTTGCATTCTAGGTTGAGATTTACTCATTTTGTCTATGTAAATTTGTCAATGTGGCAGTTGTTACAAATATTATTTTAATTGAAGACGAATTATAGTATATAACATTACTAGCAAGGTAAGAGGATATAACCTCCTTGAGCCAGTAAAACCCGTTACCTCGCGTGTATTGTTTTAAATTTTATTCGTTTCTCATTTGTAAAAAGGTTAGATAAATTCCAGAAAAATCTGAATAATTTGTCGCAAATGTCGTAAGCTATGGAAGCGTTGCCATGAACATGTCTGTTTATTTTTCTTTACATTTGTTTTGGCGAAAGCGAAAATGAATGTACCAAAAGAAATTATTGAGGCAGCCAGCAGTGTAGCATCAAGTTTATTACCTGCAAAATCAGCTTCAAGGTACGAGCGAGAATACGACGACATCAAAAAGTGGCAAAACAAAAATAGTGTGATTGGGGTAACTGAAGATGTTTTGTTGGTCTACTTAAATCAACTATCAGCTAGATTCAGCCCTAATACCTTATGGGCAAAATGGTCTATGCTGAAAAGCTGCTTGGAAATGAAAGAAAATTCCTCTGTTCGCCGGTTTGTTTTCCTTAAAAAATTTATTGAAAAATATGACGTTTAGTTGTCATTTGCAGATTTCAAAAGGTAATAGCGTTTCTGAAACGAAAAAATGAGCGTTATACACCAAAAAGGCCAAGGTATTAAGTAAAGAAGAGGCTGAATAATTTCTTTTACATGCTCCTGATGACCAGTGGTTGCTGGCTAGAATTGTAACAATATTTGGGATTTTTGGATGTTGTCGATGTGACGAAATTCTCTCCTTAAACATGAATGATGTAGAAGATATGGAAAAATACGTTATTGTGACATTGCGGCAAACAAAAAATTTAACAACAAGAAGATTCACCATAACCGATGATGGCTGACGCAGCAAAGCCCTGCAAGTTATACAGAAAATATGTAAATCTTTGGCCTCCTGGAACAGAAAGCCTAAGATTTTTTTTTCGACATACCGACATGAAAAGTGCATTTCCCTTAATGCTGGCCAGCACACTATTGGTGGTGTCCCAAAGCAAATAGCGAAATATTTAGGTTTAAAAGACCCAGAGTTATACACCAGCCACTCTTTTCGTAGAACTGGAGCCACTATGGTTGCGGATTTGGGTGGAGATATTTTAGCACTGAAGCGTGCAGGAGGGTGGAAGAGCACCGAAATTGCGATGAGTTATGTCGATGATTCGGTCAACAAAAAAGTCGAAATGTCTAGCAAATTGTTTGGTAGTAAGGAGAGTACAAATGTTCTGCAGTCCTCGAGTTCATCAGTTTCTGGGTCAACAGATGGTTCATCATCATCAGTATCAACTCTTTCATCATCAAAAATCTGTGTTACTGGAAATAACAATTGTACCATGATTTTCAACATATATGACGATGAAACAAAATTTTCTAATGTAAATAATACTACTAACTTGTAGAAATTTTGCAAGTTAACTGTCAGTTTTTACAAGTTAGTCACTTGATAAAATAAACTTTCTTGATTAATATTGTGTTTTTGGAAACTGACTTTTACAAACGGGAAACAAATAAATACTTTATCCTGTTTTCTCTATCAATCCCCTCGTTGAAATATGTTTTATTAACCCTTAACTGGTATGGTGCTTTAAATTTACGTTCAGGATATGGTAGGGTCAATTTTGACCCTGTGTATTTTTTCTATCAAGTTCAAAAAAATTTAGTTTTTTCTTCATCAAGAATTTCTCTTTGATATTTTCTTTAAATTTATTGTTATTCAAACATATTGAATGACCGAATAATAAATTTTTCAGAAACTGCGGCAAAATACTAATTTATATCTTTGAGAAAAAACAACTACGAAAATGATGAATTTCAGCTCGAATAACGCTTTGGTATGAGTTCCTCAAAAAGTATATGCTAGTAAAATATGAAAAAAACGAAACCAGGAAAATTCTAACAAACATGTTTTTCAGACACTGCGGCAAAATACTAATTTATATCTTTGAGAGAAAACAACTACGAAAATGATGAATTTTATCTCGAATAACGCTTTGGTATGAGTTCCTTGAAAAGTATATGCAAGTAAAATATGAAAAAACGAAACCAGGAAAATTCTAACAAACATGTTATAAATGGTACTATTTCATTATATTTTTATATCGATCACAATGTTGGAACAGTGTTTTAACCAAACATTGATTGTTGCAAACAATTTTTTTTTACAATCAGCACATGAATTGAAATGTTTATCATCGTTTTTTGGACATAAACACCAAACTTCTTTTTGGAGTCCAACAAAATCTTCGGCAGATTCCACTGAATTTCTGACGTTAGTGGTATGGCAGGGCAGGGTCAAAATTGACCCCAAGCCGCTAACAAAAAAATTTGTAGCGTATATTAGTCAAATCAATATACTAGGAGAATAGCTTAAGGGGGAAGAAACCAGAATCACTCCGTATCTGGCTATGGTGAAAAATGATTCGAGTAGGGTCAAGTTTGACCCTGCCATACCAGTTGAGGGTTAATGGTGATGGTCTCTGCACGTTTCCACTGTGCCACAGGGACATCCTTCCATTAATCGAAATTCATCAGATGTTTGATCGACTGATTCTGTTCCTTCACCAGAAGTAATTACATATTGATTAATGATCAGATTATGTACCTCAGTGTAATGAATTCCAACAAATTGAAGGTTGGAAGTGAGTTCATTTCAAATTTTGGTGATTCCAAAATCATGCTTGATTCACAATGGACGTGACTTGACATATACGGAATTAGAATATTTATTTATTTATTTATTTATTTACTAATATACGGAAAATCCATTTTACATATTAAGAGAAAAAAAAAACAGAAAACAACATTTGCAAAAAAAAATGATGAAACAAAAATCAACGAAAATTTTCAAACATTCTGAAATAATTTTTCAATTGAAATATTGAAATGTGGAAAAGATCTAATTCCACCGAATCAGCAGCCCGCAATGCTCTATCGAGAGGATTGTTCATCGAGTAATTGGTTCTGCTGAATTTAATGTGAAATTGTTCCCACGTTCTGAGATTCCTCTGAGGAACATTTAAATATATCTTCTGTAAGAGATATGGACAGTCGACGTAATTGTGCAAAATCTTATATACAAGCATTATATCAAAATTACATCGTCTGGTTTCAAGGGATGTAAGGGATAATTTATCTCGAATGTCCTCGTATCGGATGGAATCAGCTGTTAATCCCCATTTGTATCCTACCCACTTCAAAAATTTGTTCTGAACCCTTTCGACGGCTTGTATATGAACTGCGTAGTGAGGTGACCATATTACACATGAATATTCAACAATACTTCTCACATGCGCTATATATATTGTCTTTATGGAAGAGACGTCAAAGTCTTGCATGTGTCTTTTGATGAAGCCAAGCATTTTAAAAGCTCTCGATGAAATATAATTTACATGCTCTGTGAAACTCAAACTTGTATCCATCAAAACTCCAAGATCTCTCACGGTGTTGACCGATTTTAACATACGCCCGTCTACTGAATAATTGAACAGAATAGAAGTGTACACGATATGTCGCGTGAAATTCAAACGCAAAATTGAACCTATGTATTGTGAATATTTCCTTATGAATTTTGTGGGTTCAACTTTGATTTTTACTTATGTGTCACGTCTTATGAATCGAGCATAAATCTGAATAGAAGTTATAGTGAATCCAACTCATTTTTGTTATAATGCGCCTAGAATGCTACATTCTGAACAACATCATGAAAAACTACAAAACTTGTGAAAAATGAAAGTTCAAGAAGACCGAACTATAAATCTTTCACGAAGTTGGATAATTTGAAAAGATTCGGATAAAACATATCAACTTCGTTGTTCATAACAAAACTTGGATTTTCTTATTGATATGTGTTTAATTCAGCCCATCTGGAAAATTTATATTATGAATCGTTTTCTAGAAGTGTTTTGATAGAAAATGAACACAGAATATCTAGATATTCTGTGAAATGAATACAGTCATAGAGATAGATATCTATATATAACCAAACTGCCGAAATAAGAACCGATTTCAAGCGAATAACCAGTAATGACCGCGGTTATCTACGGTCCTGCCTGCGGCTATAACCGTAGGGTTATAGCCTTCAGCGATATTCCTTGATTATAACCGACAATGACCGAAGTCGCTTGAATGCAGTTGGTCCTAGTTGGTAATTACCAATGAGGACCAGGTTATTCGCTTGAAATCGGTTAAGAACTATTGATAGAATTGCAGTTTCAGACAATTTCATCATTTCATCAATCTCTTGAAACCTTACTAAAAGTATTTCTTCATATATACATGTGTTTAAGATTTTAATAATTTCAAAAACTAACCACGGGAATACTTTTCTTCAAAAGAAATTCACAACAGGTGCGGTCAGTAATCACGTTGGATCTAACGTGACTGTCGAAAGCAGCTATTTTAAAACTTGACATTTGCCTCTTAATGGCGGATTTTTCGCCTCGTGTCGCCACTGTTTTGAACCATGGAGGTAGAAGAAGGGGAGGTAGCATATCCTATGTTTCCCTTGCTATGAAAGTGTAACCAAAAATCCGCCATGTTGCTGAGCCAAATTTGTGGCGGGAATTTTGTATATTTGAATTTTTACAATTCGAAGTTTGTTCGATTCTCTTTTAATGACCTAAAGATGAATAAATAATGATCGAAACAAATCAAGGAGTCAAAATATCATAAACAATTGCTTTTAATTACGTACGGAATGTTCCTGTAACTAATTATATATCCTATTTTTTCAATTAAGGTACATACAAATTCAGATAATATGCAATGAAACAAATTGTTAAATTATCTCGTGTACCCCTATCAATTAAAGTTGTATGGAACAATGATCAAACCATGTATTTACAAACATCAAAAAATTCAGCTTTTCACCATTAATTTTCGAGTAAGATCAGCATATGCTGTACAAGAAACCATTTCTTATATGTTTTTTCACTACATACAACTGCCAAAACCAACGAACGAATAATAAATAAGGCCAAAATTGCAGAACCTACAGTTTAAAATACCTCGAAGTCGGCCATCTTGGTTTGCCAAATCCGGATTTGTTTTGGTGACACTTTTCAAACGTTATGCCCCCTCCACTTTCTTTACCTCCATGTTTTGAACAAAGTCACTGTAGTCATTATCTTTGAGTTGCGCCACCTACAATTGATTAATCGAAACATTCGTCATTTTCTCAAGTTGGCGAAACGAAATCTAATCAGAGCACATACGATAAATTTATTAATTTTAATAAACTGTTGTGAGCAAAATGAGTATTCAGGCATACGTAAATTCTTTAAAAGAACAAGTTGCTGGCTGTTCTGCAAAGAGATTAAAAAATGTCTATTGGCGAATCCAACTACCGTTGAGTGCGCTGTAAATACTTGTTTTCTAGGTTCGAAATTTAGCCACCAGCCTGAGTGGCGCTAGGGGATTTTTTGTAAATTTTTGATTGGCAACGGGGTATTTATATCATTTTGTGAAATAAATGAATAGATTTTCATTTTAAGAGTGAGGCTTTTCAAGATGGTAGTGTGTGTTAATGCATTTCTGATTGTACATTAAGTGTGGCGAATTCGGAAGAACAACTCGTTTTCACCACGAATGATGAAAAAATTGTTTGCAAAGATATTTAAATTACTTGTAAGAACAATTATTTTGGTCAAATGAATATGTATTACACTTGTTGAAATTACTCAAATGACATAAAATAACATGATTGGAAATATTTCCTAGATCCATGAGATTCGTAAATGAATGGTACTACCTCGAAGTGATATCCAATTGAAGAAGAATCGTTCGTGCTGCACACATCAGGTTCAGATGAATCTGTTGAATTTTCAAACATGCGACTCCATTGTTTATTAAAGTTTTCCCAAATCATTTTTTAAAGTGGGTGCTCCATTTCATGAAGATTACGAACGAAATTTGATTGAGAACATTTCATTTCATCATTTCTTGAATCATATGTTGCAAAATGAATAAACGATTCTGAAATTTTTTCCACTCTTTATTTGAGTTTTGTTTGAGGTTTTAAAATGGAAATTGTATATATCTTTCTTCACACAATATTAAGATAACAATCAAATATAGATAAAATATTTGTTCACAATGGAAAATTTGCCAGATATGATACCAAAAAGTCAGAAGAGATGTATGTAATTGCCGAGTCAAAGTGAAACGACTATAACTAAATGCTGACATAAATATAGAACAAACCTTTGAAAATTTATAAAAATTTATAAAATTTTAAATGTTTGAAAACTTATAATCTTCCAAACCAAGTGTTTGCAAATTCGGTCAAGGAGTTCAATTCTTTCTCATTTTTAATGGCTTCAGCAAAATTTCATCTCAAATCACCAGTGTTCACTTGTCCCATTGTCTTCAGAAACTTCCTCTGCATTGTCAAATCTCACAGATTGCATTTTGAATAGCACATGCACAGCAGATTGTTCCTCTTTACTTAAAGCAGACAATATTGCAGCATTTTTACACACCATTTTCAAAATCATGGAAATAAGTACACTGAGTTGTTGATTGAGAAAATATATGTTTATCCCTAAGAGTATCAATCCTAGATTCTCTCCCCAATTTATGTTGGGCCATACAAGCCTTATTCATTTCTTCTGGATATTAACTACGTCGCAAGTTTCGAGAAGTCACAGCAGTAGCTTTAAGCTCAGGAGCTTTCATTTGCTGAAATTTTGAACCTGAAAAGATATATGAACTATTATGAAATATTCACAAAATTCTTTACAACAGACCTAAGGCAAGATTATCAGTCTGAAAATGAAGAGAGAAAACAAACATTTTTCCCATCTTCAATCTTCTCACCCAAGCTTTCCTCTTTTTAATATATCAAGGGCATTATAATTCATTCACTCATAATGAAAGTATTATTCCATTAGCCAATATTATTCAAATGAATCTTTTTATTTCTGCTCAGCTTCAATATAGCTTCTAACCTGAAAATTGACATATGAATTTGAGAATAATCTTATGTTAGCTTATAATTCTCGTATAAATACCTTTCGATAGATTCTCAGCATCAATTCTTCTGTTCAAAAAACCTAATAATTTCACCAATCTTCGTATATTAAACGAAAATATCACTAACTTATATTACAAACCATGTATTTTGAACGGGATTACTCCAAAGTATACTTGTTTTCTTAGGGCGATCTTTCGCCGCTAGAGGGAGTGTAGATTTTTTGATTCGCCAAAAATTGTAAGCGACGTGGGGTTCTTTGAGCGAAAATGTTGGTAGTAATCAAGAATTATGTTGGCGAAACTAGTTGTCATTTGTCAATGTATGTCATGTCTCCCACATCCAGTTTTCCGTAATTTTTTTGTGTGAAATAACAATTTTCTTTTTTCTTCGAGTTTCCGCAATAGAAACTGACCTATCGTTTAAAAATACATTTGAAAATATTCTAAAAAAGTGAACCGCGAGAGATCGACGATCCGAGCATCTATTGTAAATCTGGTGTGTTGAAATTAAGTTTTTAATCCTTTGTGTTAATGAAAATAGAAGGATTATCAAACAACATAAGTAATGGAAACCGAATAGAAAATAAAGGAAAGGCCTATGTGAGTAATATTTGTATTTGGTTATCTCATTCTACGAATCGACAGAAATATTGCTAAAATGAATTAATTGCTCCTTCAAAAAGGAGGATTTGGGCATTGCTAGAAAAATCTTTACAAAGCAACTACTGATATGGGCAGTAAGCACCTTTCAGCCGTATAAATCCTCAGGAGTAGATGGGGTGTTTCCAATACTCCTACAGAAAGGATTGAAAGAGATCCATCCTCATTTGCTGAAGATCACAAGAAGAAGTTTAGCAATTGGTCAAATCCCTAAAATATGGAAAAGGGCAAAAGTAACCTTCATTCCAAAGGTAGGGAAGAAGGATGGGACTGACCCCTGATCCTTCAGACCCATCTGTTTAACATCGTTCTTACTCAAAACGATGGAGAAAGTAGTTGACTATTACCTGAGTATCATCTGACTGAAGCTATTCAGAAAACTCTGAATAACAAAGAGATCGCCATCTGTGCCCTCCTGGATATATCTGGGGCCTTTGACAATACAACACACTCGTCTGTCAGAGATGCACTTGAAAGGCGAGGAGTGAACGAAACCATTGTAAAATGGATGTTTGAGGTATTAACTACGAGAATTGCTGAAGCATCGATGGGCGATCAATCTGTTGGTGTTAATGCTACTCGGGTGGGGTGTTATCCCCCTCATTATGGAGCCTTGTAGTGGATGAACTACTACACAGGCTCACGCAGTTAGGCTACGACTGTGTCGGCTATGCTGATGACATAGTCCTTATAGTTAGAGGCAAATTCGAAGGCGCCCTCTGCGATTTACTGCAGAATGGCCTTGGAATCATTGAGCAATGGTGCTTGTCATTGGGGCTGAATATTAACTCAACCAAGACCACAGTAACTCCGTTCACTCGGAAAAGAAAACTTCCAGCCATGAAATCGTTATCATTGAACGGAAAAATCCTAGAGTGGAAGTCTGAAGTAAAATATCTAGAAATTACCCTGGACAGTAAGCTTGTGGTACGTTACTAGTAGAGCAATTAAGGCTCTTATGGCGTGCAGGCGTCTATGCGGCAGGAATTGGGGTTGTAACCCAAAAATACTGAGATGGATGCACGTCATGATTGTGAGACCTGTAGTCTCATATGGGGCAGTAGTCTGGTTTGCTAAGGCAAGTCAGACAAGTACGAGGAAAATGCTCGATAAAGCACAGCGGCTTGCCTGTGTGTGCATCACGGGGGCCATGAGAACGTGCCCAACCAGAGCACTTGAGCTCATAACAGATCTCACACCCCTACATCTGGTGATTGACAGGATGGCCCATGAAGCCATCCTCAGAATATCTAGAGAAGGCGCAGGTAATGAGAGAATTAGGTGTCAGAGAGTCTGGTGCTCTCTGAGTAACTACATCTCATCTGCGAACCTTCCTAGTGATGTAATGCTCAAGAAAGTAAGTACTCAGAAAAATTTCAGTACGATGCAAAAAATGCAAAAGAGAGGAATGAGAGCGGGAATACACCAACCAAAATTTCAAAGAAAATACTGTTAAATAGTATACAGATGGTTCTAAAACCAACACGGGAGCTGGCGCTGGGGTCTACGGGGCCAAAGCCAAGGATGCACTATCGTTAGGCTCCTGTGTGTTCTGCAAGCAGAAATATCAGCAATCGAAAGATGTCTAGATATTAATCTAGAGAGAAACTATCAGAATTGCGACATAGCTATTCACTCAGATAGTCAATCTGCTATTAAAGCACTGAATTCCTATGTCATCGACTCAAAGTCGACATGGGAATGCCGGAGCAAACTCAATGAGGTAGGCAAGAAAAATAAGGTCTCTTTAATCTGGGTTCCTGGTCATTCGGGAATCACAGGTAACGAAGAGGCCAACAAACTCACCAGAGTGGTTGCTCGAAAACTACTCACTGGCCCAGAACCTTTCTGTGGTATATTAAAATGTACTTATAAGAAAGAGTTTCTGGAGAAGGTGAAAACCGAAAGAGAAACACTCTGGCAGAATCTCCCAAGGTTGGATCACTCCAAAAAGTTCCTTTGGAATTTTGAAATTGCAAGATCCAAAAGACATTTGGATCTCAGTAAGAACCAACTACACCTGGTCACTGGCTTTCTTAAAGGGCATTGTCGCCTTAGAAAGTACTTGCTGAGAATGGGCCTATCGGACACTGACGAATGTAGATTCTGTGGGGAGGAGGAAGAAACTCCTATTCAACTAGTCACAGAATGCTTTGGCATTGTAAGCCAAAGGAAAGAATGCTTTGGTCAAGACCTGTAGGAGTGAGGATTTTGGATTTCATAAGATCTTTGGGACTGGAAGGCCAGCTGTAAAGCTTTTCAGGGGGCACAATAGACCATCAGGTTGCAGTGGACTGTAACCCCTTTTAAACTATCAACTAGATTATTGTTGTTTATGAAAAATATTGATGTGGATTTAGGCTCTGATACCAGCATATTGCTGTTTAAGAGTCAAGAATAAATAAATAAATAAAAATAAAATTTGAGGAAATTTGTTACAGGTCCAAGTTTCCAGCGATGAAGAAAGTTGTGAAACCGAAATGGTCAAAGAAGAAGATGTTGATATTGCTGAACAATTCATCGATGGGAATCAAGTTTACGACAGAGCCGAATTCATATTAAAAGTTGAAGATAACCACAGTGGCCTGAATGAAATTGAAGAGAAAAATGGTTCTTTTTCTATCGCGGATGAAAATTCACAGCAACATATGTGTGATGTTTGTCAGTTTTCCTTCAAGAACAAAAACAATCTCAAAAAACATGTGAACTCCGTTCATTCAAATTCAAAGAGATATGAATGTCATATATGTGGTTTTGCATCAAAACAGAAGTCGAATCTGAAAATCCATATAGAATCAGTTCATTTGAACTCAAAAAAACACAAGTGCAATTTGTGTGGGTATGCTGCATATAATAAATGTATTATCAAAAATCATTTCAATGCTGTTCATTTAAATTTGAAGAGACACAAGTGTCACTTATGTGATTTTGCTGCTAATCAGAAGATACAATTAAAAAATCACATAGATGCAGTTCATTTAAACTTGAAGAGACACAAGTGTCACTTTTGTGATTTCACTGCGAATAGAAAAAATCATGTCAAAAATCATATCAATGCTGTTCATTTAAATTTGAAGGAACACAAGTGTCACCTATGTGATTTTGCTGCTAATCAGAAGAAATATTTGAAAAACCACATAGATTCAGTTCATTTGAACATTAAACGACACAAGTGTCACTTGTGTGAATATGCTTCGAATCTAAAGAACCAACTCAAAGCACACATCGATTCAGTTCATTTCAACCTGAAGCAGCATAAGTGTCATTTGTGTGATTTTGCTGCTAATCAGAAGAAATATCTGAAAAACCACATAGATTCAGTTCATTTGAACATTAAACGACACAAGTGCCACTTGTGTGAATATGCTTCAAATAAAAAGAATAATCTCAAAGCACATATCGATTCAGTTCATTTGAATTTAAAACTAAACAAGTGTAACTTATGTGAGTTTGCTTGCAATGTCAAGGGATATCTGAAAAAACATATCGTCTCAGTTCATTCGTCTCTGGAGTGACACAAATGTCATTTGTGTAATTTTGCTTCGAATTATAAATAAAGCCTTAGAAAACATATGAAGTCAATTCATTCAAATTCAGACTCTGATGTTGTTTGTGCGAATATACTTCAAAATGTAAAACTGATTTTAAAAATCACATAAAACATTCCCATTTCTTCTGAAATTATAATTAATTTCACTTTTGTGACACAGATTTAGAAGCAACGATTTATAGTTTCCTATTAAATGTTGAAGTTTGGGAAAATAAATATTAATGGTTTTCTTTGCGGATTCTCCTCATCCCATAAAATTGTTTATTATGAATATTCGTGTTTGAAGTTCTTGAGAAACAGGATCAGAGATTCCAAGAATGGCTGCGTTCAGCGGAAAGAGCAGTTGCAAATCTGATCACTGATCCTAAAGTTATTAAATAGCGAATTCCTGAACGGTAAGAACAGGGACTTTTGCATCAACATATTCCAATTGTATTGTGTTGATATTTTAATTTTGAGAACATCTAGTAACCTCTGACTTATACTGATCTGATTTTACCAGCTCTGCTAATGATTAATAATAATATGATCAAGCAGAATTTAACTGAGCAGCCCTATGTTCCCCCCCCCCCTGGGTGCGCTACTGTTATCTGTGTTCAGTTATGTAATCAAAATTAATTCACGGTCACAATCTGAACAGCGATTAAACTATAACTAGTTTAAATGTAATTCTGATAAAAAATAATTGTAATGAAGGTTGATAAGTACATATTCAGTTACTTAAGAAGACTGATTCACCCTCCAGAATCATAATAGGAGGGTCATCAATTACATTTAATAATTCATTCGTCAAGCCACAGCTGATGTGTATTTTTGTTACAATACCTAACTAATCGTATGTATTACGTTGTCAAGACTTTTGTAGAAAATAAGCAATTACCTAATTAAATTAAGTTGGATATCAAAATGACATATGATTTTCTGTAGTATTCCTATAAAATATTCAATAAACTAGTATTCGTTATACTAATGTTTTAATAGTTTTTGCTGTTCATTTTAGTTCAATTTCTTGGGTTTTTTCCTGTAGGACATGAGAGCTTATTATTATCATTACTCTGTTGGGACTGCTAAATTGCAGGGTAATGTAGAATCAACAATTCAGGTAGGTAAAAAACTGATGTTTATTAGTCTTACAAATAACATGAAACATCTTTTGAAATAAGTATTTCTTTGCCACCGTTATTAACTTTTTTGTGAGAGTTCGCTGAAATTCCATTTTTATCATGTCACATCATCAGAAGAAACATAAAATATGAAATAGCATGTAGATACATTTCAATACTGCCTTAGGTAAGCAACTGAATTTGACAGAAATATTTACACTGTATTTAAACAAATGATCATCCCTTCCGCCTTTGCCTTCACAAAAAGTGATAATATGTACACAGTAACTCACTCCTTTACTATAGAACTCAAAAAGGTTTTCATAATGAATGTAAATTCAAATTTTATCAACGGGAATATGCATGTAATATAAACAATACAACGGAAAACTCCAATGTCAATATTTATGGTTCTACTACTTGCCACCTTGGCGCTGCGATCTTAAGTTCCATCGCCTATGATTGTAAGCGATGTAGGGTTCTTTGAGCGAAAATGTTGGTAGTAATCACGAATTAAGTTGGCGAACCTAGTTGTCATTTGTCAATTTATGTCATGTCTTCCACATTGACATGAGCTGAGCATCCACTTTTTCGTATTTTTATGATTTTTTATCTGAAATAACAATTTCCTCTGCTAGAATTTTTCGGTAATAGAAACTGACACCTATGGTATAAAACTACATTTTAGAAAAATTCTAAAACAGATTCTGGTCCAAAAGTGAGGCGTAAGAGGACGATGATCCAAGCGTTTATTGTAAGCTTGTAAGTATGGTGTGAAATAAAGTTATTGATCCATTGTGTTTATTAAAATAGAAGGATTATCAAACAATATAATGGAAACTGTTGGGAACCGAATTGAAAATGAAGGAAAATCTTATGTCAGTGATCGGTGAGTAATATTTTTATTTGGTTATCTCATTCTACGAATCGACAGTAACATTTATTTACTTTTATTTTTTTATTTATAAGGGATCAACCCCATTACAAAAGACCATGTTTCACACTAAATATGCAACCTTAATTATCATACAAAATTTAACAAACAAACAATGCCCACACAAATCGAAAATAACTACGGAACTAAGAGCTTCTATCTGCCTCTTGAAGTGTGTCAAAGAAACCCACAAAATATCGAGATTCTTGGCATTAATCACGGTCTTATCACTATACATTATCTCGGTGACTCATATTCATTAGGGCTCTGCACTCAAATCTCAACTTTGCAAAGGCATAATAGTTTGAAGTAGTCTGGCTCAATTTATACTCACTGTGGGCAATTTTCTTCTGATTAATTTACGATCTTAGTTCTAATGAGAACCATCTGGAAAAGGTTGAGGTTTTGAACCTTTTCAGAGGGACAAATAGGGCCAGAGCAATATTTATTACATAAAAAAAATACCGCAATCGCCTCATCTATGCAAGGGGAACTTAAAACAAGATCCCAAATCCACACAAATGGTCATTCACACCCAAATAGTCTCCATTCTTAAAGTCTTAAAAAAATTCCTCATACATCAAATTATCCTCTTCCTCAACATCCATATCGATAATAAAGTTATAAGTTATCAAGAACACAGTTGACAGCCGCCTACACTTGAAAACATAAGATCCAAATACACAATTCTGTCATTTGGGATCAATATTCGTTGGAAAAAATTGAGACCAGCATGAAATTGGTCTAATAAAGGTCCTTTTGAGTTGAAGGGACATCTAACACTAACCCCATAATCATTATTGTCCCAAAGGGCAACAGGTACGTTGAAATCGCCAAAAACACAGAAATCATAACATGGATATTGCTGCATAAGTGCTTCCACCAAGATTATGTAGTTGTGTTCCATTTCAGAGCCCTGATGAAGATTTTGAAATAAAATTGAAACTAGTGGGCCTTTCTTCCGAAACGTTGGTTTTGTGAATTCAAATTTGACCTGAAAACCTGTCAAAAGTCACCCGAATTCGTATTCATCAACATTCATCGTGAAAACGAGTTATAGTTATAAAATAAAGATTAATTTATTAAGGACACAAGCTACTTTATGCAAAGTGAACGAAGATCATAACTACAATGTTAGAAGTAAAAATGAATTAAGAAAAAACTTTGCAAGAAAATGTATGGGACCAGAGTCTCCAATTTTTCAGAGTGTTAATGTGTTTAATTCTATTCCCATAGAAATTTTATGCAATGGAAACATAAGAAAAATGTGTCATGACTTCAAGAAATTTCTTTTTGTATTTTAGGATTTAGTGATTTTTTTTTCAAGGATGATATATTTTATTGTTGTTTATGAAAAATATTAATGTGGATTTAGGCTCTGATGCCAGCATATTGCTGTTTAGAGTGAAGATCAAATAAATAAATAAAAATAAAATTTAAGGAAATTTGTTACAGGGTCCAAGTTTCCAGCGATGAAGAAAATTGTGAAACCGAAATGGTCAAAGAAGAAGATGTCGATATTGCTGAACAGTTCATCGATGGGAATCGAGTTTACGACAGAGCCGAATTCATATTGAAAGTTGAAGATAACCGCAGTGGCCTCAATGAAATTGATAAGAAAAATGGTTCTTTCTCTATCGCGGACGAAAATCTCATAACAAATGAAGTAAATTCACAACAACATAGGTGCGAAGTTTGTCAGTTTTCTTTCAAGAACAAAAACAATCTTGAAAAGCATGTTAACTCCCTTCATTCAAATTCAAAGAGACATGAATGTCACATATGTGGTTTTGTATCAAAACAGAAATCAAAACTGAAAGACCATATAGAATCAGTTCATTTAAACTCAAAAAAACACAAGTGCAATTTGTGTGGGTATGCTGCATATAGTAAATTTATTATCAAAAATCATTTCAATGCCGTTCATTTAAATTTGAAGAGACACAAGTGTCACTTATGCGATTTTGCTGCTGAGCGGAAGATATATTTAAAAAACCACATAGATGCAGTTCATTTAAATTTGAAGAGACACAAGTGTCACCTATGTGATTTTGCTACTAATCATAAGGTTTGTCTGAAAAACCACATAGATGCAGTTCATTTAAACATAAAACGACACAAGTGTCATTTGTGTGAATATGCTTCAAATCAAAAGAACCATCTCAAAACACACATAGATTCAGTTCATATGAACATTAAACAACACAAGTGCCATTTGTGCGAATATGCTTCAAATCAAAAGAACCATCTCAAAGCACACATCGATTCAGTTCATTTCAACCTGAAGCAGCATAAGTGTCATTTGTGTGTTTTTGCTGCTAATAAGAAGAAATATCTGGAAAACCACATAGATTCAGTTCATTTGAACATTAAACGACACAAGTGCCATTTGTGCGAATATGCTTCAAATCAAAAGAACCATCTCAAAGCACACATCGATTCAGTTCATTTCAACCTGAAGCAGCATAAGTGTCCTTTGTGTGTTTTTGCTGCTAATAAGAAGAAATATCTGGAAAACCACATAGATTCAGTTCATTTGAACATTAAACGACACAAGTGCCATTTGTGCGAATATGCTTCAAATATAAAGGACAATCTCAAAGTACATATCGATTCAGTTCATTTGAATTTAAAACTAAACAAGTGTCACTTATGTGAGTTTGCTTGCAATGTCAAGGGATATCTGAAAAAACATATCGTATCAGTTCATTCGAACCTGAAGAGACACAAGTGCCATTTGTGTAATTTTGCTACGAATTATAAATATAGCCTTAGAAATCATATGAAGTCAATTCATTCAAATTCAGACCAACTCTGATGTTGTTTGTGCGAATATACTTCAAAATGTAAAACTGATTTTAAAAATCACATACAACATTCCCATTTCATCTGAAATTATAATTAATTTCACTTTTGTGACACAGATTTAAAAGCTATTAAATGTTGATGTTTAGAAAAATAAATATTAATGGTTTTCTTTGCGGATTCTCCTCAGCCCATATGTGTTTATTATGAACATTTATAGTTGAAGTTCTTGAGAAACAGAATCAGAGATTCCAAGAATGGCTGCGCTCAGCGGAAAGAGCAGTTGCAAATCTGACCACAGATCCTGAAATGATCAGATAGTGAATTCCTGAACGGTCAGACTGGTGATATTGGTATAAACATAACCTAACTGCATTTGTTGTGTTAGTATTTGAATTTTGAGATCGGCTAGTAGCCAGATCTGATTTCACCAGCTCTGCTAATGAATAATATGAACAAGATTTAACTGAGCAGCCCTATAGCTCCCTCCTGGGTGCGCTACTGTTATCTGTGTTGATTTATGTATTTAGCAGTATTTAAAATGAATTTACGGTCACAATCTAAACGGGGATTAAACTATAACTAGTTTAAATGTGTTTTTGATAAAATGTAATTGTAATAAAGGTTGAAAATTATATATTGTGAAAGAAGGCTACAATTTCTGGTTTTGGTACTAACAGGAAGGGCTCATCGTGACTTCTAGGTACGGGGTCTAGCAAATAATGTGGGTGACCAGGAATAGTGCCATAGTACAACAATGATTTGTTCAAAGAGTATTTTGAAATGTTTTCATACGTTTATGATTATAGGCAACGTAGGGTTCTTTGAGCGAAAATGTTGGTAGTAATCACGAATTATGTTGGCGAAACTAGTTGTCATTTGTCAATTTATGTCGTGTCTTCCACATCGACATGAGCAAATGTCCATCCAGTTTTTCCTAATTTTATGACTTTTTTGTCTGAAATAACGATTTCCTCAACTAGATGTTTTCGGTAATAGAGACTGGCACCTCGATAGGTATAAAACTACATTTTAGAAATATCCTAAAATAATTAATGTTGTAAAAGTGAGGTGGAAGAGAACGATAATGCAAGCGTTTTTTGTAAATCTGGTGTGATGTGTAATGAAATAAGGTCATTTACCATTTAAGCCGTTGTGTTTGCGAAAGTATAAGGATTATCAAACAATATAATGGAAACTATTGGAAACCTGATTGAAAATGAAGGAAAGGACTTTGTCAGTGATAGGTGAGTACTATTTTCATTTCGTAATCTCATGCCACGAATTGACAGAAATATTGCTGAAATTAATGAATTGCTAGAGGTTCCGAGGTTCTTAGAGTGTTGGACTAGGCCCCAGAAATATGTTTAAGTGGTTTGAGACATCTCTACCTGCCTGTGGTGTGGTGATGCACAGTAGAACTTTAGATCGAGGCTTATTTGAGGTCAGTCGACCTCACGCAAAGGTGACCATTTGTACTGATTTTACCAGTACAGTATTGGTTTTTGGGCATCAGTCTTGGTTAGTCATTGAACAAAACCAGTACGTGAGATGTACTGGTTTTAGATTAGACCTCCAAATTGAAAAAAATATATCGAAGTCAAAATACTAACATTCGAATTGGCAAGCATGCGCTAAAATTCTATATTTGATATTGTTATATTTCGTGTGAGGCATACAAGCAAGGGCTGGTCTGGTTTTAAGTTTAAGTTTCAATTCAGCAGCAATCGTCAACATTCGAAATTAAATGGCGGGAAAGAAAGTGCGACTTAATTTAGAGTACGTTTTCTTTTCTAACTATAGTGCAAAACGCGACATGGAAAAGCACATCGAAGGAGTTCAACACAAATGACTAGTGTCAGCAACGATCAAAAGTATAACATCATATTTCAAAAAAAGAATTTATGAAATTCGTTACATTTCTCTTGTCAAAATTCGTATTGTCCTGGTTTCAGGTCAGAAAAAAATGGTCACATTACCTTACGCCCTTCCTCAAATCTAATTTTCCCACTTGAATTTCTATGAAAACTGTTTCTGATATCGAATGTTGCTACCAGCGTACCATTTCCAAAATCAGTGAAAACATTAACAAGACAAGCTGAATGATGAGTTAGTTTGTAAGGTCTTTAATTAGCATAACGAAGGTAGTCGAGGAAATTTGTTGCAGGACTCAAGTTTCTGGCGATGAGGGAAGTTGTGAAACCGAAATGGTCAAAGAAGAAGATGCTGATATTGCCGAACAATTCATCGATGGGAATCGAGTTTACGACAGAGCTGATTTCGTACTGAAAGTTGAAGACAACTGCAGTGGCCTCAATGAAATTGATGGGAAAAATAGTTCTTTCTCCATCGCGGACGAAAATCCTATAACAAATGAAGTAAATTCACAGCAACATGGGTGCGATGTTTGCCAGTATTCTTTTGAGAACAAATACGATCTTGAAAAACATGTTAACTCCGTTCATTCGAATTCAAAAAGGCATGTATGTCATATATGTGGTTTTGCATCAAAACAGAAGATGTATCTGAAGACACACATAGATTCAGTTCATTTAAATTTGAGACAACACAAATGTCACTTATGTGATTTTGCTGCTAATCAGAAGATATGTCTGAAAAACCACATAGATGCGGTTCATTTAAACTTGAAACGACACAAGTGTCATTTTTGTGATTTTGCTGCTAATCTGAAGATGAATCTGAAAACTCACATAAATTTAGTTCATTTAAACGTCAAACTACACAAGTGTCACCTTTGTGATTTTGCTACTGAACAGAAGATAAATCTGAAGCAGCACATTAATTCAGTTCATTCAAACTTAAAAGAATACAAGTGTCATCTGTGTGATTTCGCTGCCAATCGGAAGATATGTCTGAAAATTCACATAGATTCAATTCATTTGAATTTGAGACAACACAAGTGCCACCTATGTGATTTTGCTACGAATCAGAAAAATTATCTGAAATGCCACATAGATGCAGTTCACTTAAACATAAAACCACATAAGTGTCATTTGTGTGAATATGCTTCTCATCATAAGTACAATCTCAAAGCACACATCGATTCAGTTCATTTCCAACTGAAGCAGCATAAGTGTCATTTGTGTGATTTTGCTAGTAATCAGAGGATATCTCTGAAAAACCACATAGATGCAGTTCATTTGAACTTGAAACAACACAAGTGTCACCTATGTGATTTTGCTGCTAATCAGAAGATGTGTCTGAAATACCACATAGATTCAGTTCATTTAAACATAAAACAATACAAGTGCCATTTGTGTAATTTTGATTCGAATTATAAATCTAGCCTCAAAAGTCATATGAAGTCGTTTCATTCAAATTCAGATCAACTCTGATGTTGTTTGAATATACTGCAAAATGTAAAACTAATTTTAAAAATGACATTCACCATTCTCATTTCATCTGAAAGTATAATATAATTTTACTGCTGTAAAATCCTCGAAATTAAAAGCAACGATTTATAGTTTTCCATTAAATGTTGATGTTTCCTGAAAAAAAAATAATGTGTGTTCTTTCATTGCGGATTCTCCTTATCCCATAAATGTGTTTATTATGAATATTCGTGTTTGAAGTTCTTGAGAAACAGGATCAGAGATTCCAAGAATGGCTGCGTTCAGTGGAAAGAGCAGTTGCAAATCTGATCACTGATCCTAAAGTGATCGCATAGCTAATTCCTGAACGGTCAGAAGAGGGACTTTTGCATTAACATATCCCAATTGTATTGTTGTGTTGATATTTTAATTTTGAGAACAGCTAGTAACCTGACTAATACCAATCTGATTTTACCAGCTCTGCTAATGAATAATAATAATATGATCAAGCAGAATTTAACTGAGCAGCCCTATGGTTACCCCCCCCCCCCCTGGGTGCGCTACTGTTATCTGTGTGAACATCTGTGTTCAGTTATGTATTCAAAATTAATTCAAGGTCACAATCTAAACTATAACTAGTTTAAATGTATTTTGGATAAAAAATATTTGTGATGAAGGTTGAAAATTACATATTCAGTTACTTAAGAAGACTAATTTACCTTCCAGAATCATAATAGGAGATTCCTATCTATATTTGATTATTCATTCGTCAAGCCATAGCTGATGTGTATTATTGTTACAATACATAACTACTCATGTATTTCGTTGTCGAGAATTGTGAAAAATAGGCAATTCCCTAAATGAATTAAAATTAAATTGGATATCAAAATGATATATGATTTTCTGTAGTATTCCTAGAAAATATTAAGTACAATTCATTTTAGTTTAATTTCTTCTGTTTTTTCCTGTAGGGTGGCATGAGGGCTTATTATTATCATTACTTTGTTGGGACTGTTAAATTGCAGAGTAATGTAGAATCGATAATTCAGGTAGGTAAAAAATATTCCAACTTGATGTTTATTAGTCATACAAATAACATAAAACATCTTTTGAAATAAGTATTTCTTTGCCATCGTTAATAACTTTTTTGTAAGAGTATCGTTGAAATTTCATTTTTATCATTTCATCATCATCAGAAGAAACATAAAATAGCATGTAGATACATTTCAATACTGCCTTAGGTACCCAACTGAATTTTGACAGAAATATTTACACTGTTTCACAGAATATCTATAGATATGTATTGAAAGACTATATTGAAACTACAGACTACTAATAATAATATATTAATAGTCTATGATTGAAACAAATGATAATTCCTTCCAATCATTCAGAAAAAATATTTTATTCAAGCATTTCCTTCAAAATCTCTATACAATCTTGCCAAATGGACCCTTATTAAATATTTTAACCATAACCCGTTTACTTTTGAAACTACAGATGTCGCTCACATCACTATAGTCGCTTCGTTTCCCGTCTTTACACTCTATAATCTTTAATGAAGATTTTGTCCCTGAGGTGATGGGATACTGATGATGCCAATCAAGGCTGAAACCGGTGTATCTCTCATCTCAGTGTTAAAATCTAATGTCATTAATCCAACCTCATGATAAAAGATCTCTGAGCCTGGAAATCGAAAATGGTATTCATTTCGATGATTACTATTTTGAATTTATCTAGTTTCGAAAAAAAATGTAACGAACTCATTACGATACTGAATGAACAAGAGAATTACTAAACTTATAATAAAGCTTTTCAACTTCAAATTGAGATCTATCGAAGTCAAATTGGGAATTAACATATTTAAATCTCTCTCCTTGTTTACAAGTTTTTTGCTCAGAATTTTTTATCTCCATGTTATTCTTCTTTTCAACCAATAATTCGTTTGTTTGGATCAAAATTGAATTTTTGCTTTTGACTTCCTCTGATAATTCGCGTAATAATTTTACCTGCATTCTTAAATATTCATTTTCGGCATTTCCGCTGAGCGTTGTAAGTTGAGATCCAAGAGCGTGAATACAAATCGGTTTTCTTCGCTTTATTCCAGCAAAATTTATGAAATATCGCACCAAATTTGAAACAATTCAATGAATCTCAACTTTCTTGTTGCAATGGGTACACCTAAATTTGTCACCAAATTATTTAATTTCTTTGTAGAGGGATCACTTTGTTCACCATCAATCGATGGCATGTTGTCGAATACTCTTATCTAATTCTCCTACTTGAATTTCTATGAAATTCTGGTATCAAATGTTGCTACCAGCGTACCATTTTCAAAATCAGTGAAAACATTAACAAGACAAGCTGAATGATGAGTCAGTTTGTTGGTTCTTTAAATTATCCTTTATTTTAGCGCATTGTACGTGTAGTTCCGCTCCACAAAAAATGCAAACTATGAATCTGGTGTTAACAATAAAGTTATCTTTACAGGAATTAGCCATCGCGTTCGGAAAATGTATGTGTACCTGTAGTCAAAATGGGTGCGCTACTGTTATATGTGTTCACTCATGTAGTTTCCAGTATTTAAAATGAATTTACGATCACAGTCTAAAAGGTGACCAAACTATAACTACTTTAAATATGTGTTTGATAGAAATTAATCCTAATAAAGGTTGAAAAGTATATATTGTGAAAAAAGGCTACAATTTCTTGTTTTGGTACTAACAAAAGGGGCTCATCGTGACTTTTAAGTACGGGATCTAGCAAATAACGTGGGGGACTAGGAACAGTACCATAGTACAACAATAATTTGTTCAAAGAGTATTCAAAATGTTTTCCTTTGAATGTTGATGTTTATAAAAATAAATAGTGCGTTATTTTCGTTGCAGAATAGTAGGTCTACGGTTGCTACCAAATATTATAATTATGAATTGTACCCTATATTTCAGTTGCCTATTAACATGATGATTTTTTTAAAATGGCAATTTCGAGAAAATATTCATGTTGATGTGATACTTCCTACTTATTTATTGTTTGAAATACTATAAACAAAATTTGAATATAGAACATCTCCTGAAGATGCCAGACACTCGAATATGGCGAAACGTCGAGAACTAATCCACGACGACGGCCGAAATGCTATAAAAAGCAGGTGACATTGAACGATGCCCGCTAAAGCCTCAACCCTCAACCTATTCAGATATTTCAGTAAATTATCAAAGATCTGTCATAATTCGTGAATAGCGCCACATACGGTTGGTTAAAAGAACTATCGCCCATATTCCCGATAATGTCCAAACAATGGCTGACACCATTCTATTTTTTCTGGATATTTTACGAGTGAATGCATAATATTATTCAATTTATATAAATATTTATATGAATGTTCAATAGCCGAACTTTTCAAAATGTCTGTAAAAATCACATGTTGGTGAACTAGTTATCATGCGTCATAAATTTATGTTCTGTGATCGACATGTTGATATTTCTATGATTTAACCCTATTATTTAATTTGTGTTCTTTTATTTTCATGCTGAACTTCTTAGACTAGAGAAAATCTAAGCTGAACTATATTTTGATAATTATTCTGAAACAATTTTGAGTGTGGCGTAAAAAATACACGATCCCATCTTCGAGTGTAAATCTGGTGGATAATATGATGTTATTCAATCAATTGAGTTTATGAAATAGAGTATCATCAAAGAACATAATGGAAGCTGTTGAAAACCAAATTGAAAGTGAAGGAAACAAAGCCTATGTCAGTGATCGGTGAGTACTATTTTTGGTCCAGGTCTCGTTTATGTACCTTACGATTTTTAGAAGTTTCAAATTTTTTGGTCGGAATAAATGTTACAACATAATTCTTCATTAATCAGATCAGAAAATCAACTCAGAACAATCGAAGAATTAATAATTCCTAGAGTTCCCCGTTATACAGAAGGATTATGTCATTTAACTCTGTTCCTGTTACTAACTTTCTTTACTAATTTCAAGATGATGTGTCTTAACCTAAAACATACTTAGAGCTCATTAAACCCTTTTTAGCTTGATGGATATTTTGTAAAGAAACTAGTTATTTAAGTTGTAGTATTTTAAAATGATCTCAGGCCTTGTTACCAGTATGCCTTTACTGATTTGAGGTTAGAAATAAGGATTATATAATAAGATACCAAAAAGGCATTAGTATTGCCTTTTACCAAGTGAAAGAAGGTTTCTCTCAATGCAACAATGAGTGGTATCAACCTTACACGAAGAAACCACACTAACTCTTTGATGTTATACACTACGCCAAAGAATTAACGCACATTATGGAAATCTCAGATTTATTCTACAACTGAAGGTGTTCTTAATGATAATTATTTTTATCAGAATTATGCATGCATATGTTATCCACTTTCAACGTTTTTCTTCAATACAGATGTTTTTTTCCAACAGGCATAAAAAAGATGATATTTATTTGAATGTATTGGCTCTATTCTAAAATCAGTTGTTCTTGATCAATTCCAGTGATCAATAGTTTTTCTTTTGTTTGATTTTCTAGAAGATTTTGCGAGAAGAAGGGTGGACATACACAAGAATTGCAGAAAGATTTGGAGTTTCCCATTCAAGTGTGTCCAGAATGTTGCAGCGATTCAGGGAGACAGGTATGAATGTCCGAAGACCAGGACAGGGTAGTAACAACTGCCATTCAAGACTGTTACTTGAGAGTTTCTTCGTTGAGACTACGGTTTGCAACCATTAGCCTCCTTCAAAATCAGATTGAGCAAACTCATGGGGTGCAAATTAGCACTCAGACAATAAGAAATCGCCTCAGAGAATATGATTTAAGGCCTTGTGTCGCGGCAAGAGGCCCAGCTCTTACCCCAGCCCATCGAAGGGCGCGTTTGGATTTTGCGAGAGAGCATATCCATTGGGAAGAGGCCGATTGGGAAAGAGTTCTCTTCACAGATGAGTCTAGATTCTGCCTCTACCATTGTGATCTACGTTCCCTTGTATACAGTCGTCCGCATAAAAGATATGCTCAGTGCAATTTCCTGAATAAAAACTAGTTTCGGGGGAGGATCGATTATGGTATGGGTTGGAATATCTTTGACTGCTCGCACAGACCTAATGGTCGTTGATAATGGAGCTATGAATGCTGAGAAGTATATAAGGAACATTCTTGAAAAGCATGTAGTGCCATTTGCCCCATACATTGGTGAAAATTTAATTTTTATGGACGATAATGCCAGATCCCATCGTGCGCGCATCGTTCAGGAGTACCTTGAAGAGGTTGAAGTCTCTCGAATTGAATGGCCAGTAAGAAGTCTAGATCTGAATCCGATTGAGAAGGTTTGGGACAACCTCAATAGAAGGCTGAGAAGATCAGAAAATCATCCAGCTACTCTTAATGACTTAGGAATCCAACTCGGAGAAATCTGGGAAGGATTAGATCAGAACATTTTAAGATCACTCATTTTGAGTATGAACCGTCGTAGCCGAGCTGTAATTAACGCAAGGGGTGGAAATACCAAGTATTAAATCACTTATCAGCATTTCAGTATTTTGAAAATTGTTCATTTCTCTTCTTTCACATAAGATTCGGTGAAATCCTGAATTTTTCTTCCATTTAATGTGTCTTGTTTCGTTCAAAACCTTCCCAAAAGAACATAAAAAATAAGTTATAAAGTCAATGTAGAGTTAACTTTCATTAAAATTGAGATTTTCAGAATGTGCGTTAATTTTTTTGCGCAGTGTATTTGTCCAAAGACTCTCATGGTGTAGACACCTCAAAGTGATCGGTGAGGGTCAAACAAAGGATGGTAGGAAATGAGTTGGGACTAAAACTGAAAAACTTTGCTTCCTTTTTAATGTGAAAAACTGGTTATACATTTATGATTCAAAGTATAGGCGATGGAATTTAAGATCGCAGCGCCAAGGTGGCGAGTAGTAGAACCATAAATATGGACATTGTAATTTTCCTTTGTATTGTTTATGTGCATATTCGCGTTGATAAAATTCGAATGTACATTCAATATGAAAACTTTTTCGACTTCTATAGTGAAGGAGTGTGTTACTGTTTACATATTATTTTTTTTTGTGAAGGCAAAGGCGGAAGGAATTATCATTTGTTCCAATACAGTAAAAATATTTCTGTCAAATTCAGTTGGGTACCTAAGACAGTATTGAAATATATCTACATGCTATTTCATATTTTATATTTCCTCTGACCATGATGAAAATGGAATTTCAACGATAATCTCACAAAAAATGTTAAGAAGTGGCAAAGAAATATTTATTTCAAAAGATGTTTCATGTTATTTCTAAGACTAATAAACATCAGTTGAAATGTTTTTTATCTACCTGAATTGTTGATTCTACATTACCCTGCAATTTAACAGTCCCAACAAAGTTATGATAATAATAAGCCCTCATGCCCTACAGGAAAAAACACAAGAAATTAAACTAAAATGAACAGCAAAAACTATTTAAACATAAGTTAAATGAATTCTAGTGTATTGAATATTTTCTAGGAATACTACAGAAAATCATTTTGATATCCAATTTAATTTATTTAAGTAATTGCTTATTTTTTACAAAAGTCTTGACAACGTTATACATACGATTAGTTAGCTATTGTAACAATAATACACTTCAGCTATGGCTTGACGAATGAATTATCAAATATAATTGAGGACCCTTCTATTATGATTCAGGAAGGTAAATTAGTCTTCTTGAGAAACTGTCTTTGTTCGGAACTAAAATCTGTAAACGATTAGAATATCCCTATAAATCTAACCTGAAATTTCTTGTGTATCCGTGCTTACCTCGATAAAAGTAATGGTCATCCATATAATGCAGGGAACATACTTTTATATTTCGAGTAATTGGTTTACCCATTTTATGTTCAAGTGGCCAAGCTTTTCGTCGATCCATCAACACATTATTTCCCAATTTCACCTCCTACCCAAACACGATATTTATCACCAGCTTGAGGGAAAGCATGGAAATTGATATTTAATCTTTTCTTTTCTCAGGAAGAACCCTGAAGAACTGAACAATAGGGATTCGAACGATTCATACTTCAAAACACAAATATTCACATTAATCGCACAAATATAAAGCAGGAGAACAAAAACTATGTCAACATTTGTAGTTACTGAGATTGTCACCAGGGTGCATAGCGCATATTTTCCATCGCCTATAGTATATCCAATAATATATCCATGTTGGACACAGTCTACACTCCTACTTCATTTAATTTCTATGAAAACTTTTTCTGGTATCAAATGATGCTACTTGCGTACCATTTTCGAAATCAGTGAACACATTAACAAGACAAGCTGAATGATGAGTTAGTTTGTTGGTTTTTTAATTAGCATTACGAAGGTAGTTAAGAAATTTTGTTACAGGGCTCAAGTTTCCGGAGATGAAGAAAGTTGTGAAACCAAAATGGTCAAAGAAGAAGATGTGGAAATTGCTGAACAATTCATCGATGGGAATCTAGTTTACGACAAAGTGGAATTCATATCGAAAGTTGAAGATAACCGCAGTGGCCTCAATGAAATTGATGAGAAATATGGTTCTTTCTCTATCGCGGACGAAAATCCTATAACAAATGAAGTAAATTCACAGCAACATAGGTGCGATGTTTGCCAATTTTCCTTTGAGAACCAATACAATCTCGAAAAACATGTTTACTCCGTTCATTCGAATTCAAAGAGGCATGAATGTCATATATGTGGTTTTGCATCAAAACATAAGACGGGTCTGAAAAAACACATAGATTCAGTTCATTTAAATTTGAGGAAACACAAGTGTCACTTATGTGATTTTGATGCTAATCAGAAGATACATCTGAAAAACCACATAAATTCAGTTCATTTAAACTTAAAGGAACACAAGTGCCACCTGTGTGATTACGCCTCTAATCGGAAGGAATATCTGGAAAACCACATACATTCAGTTCATTTAAACTTAAAAGAACACAAGTGTCACCTGTGTAATTTCGCCTCTAATCGGAAGGTATATCTGGAAAAACACATAAATTCAGTTCATTTAAATTTGAGACAGCACAAGTGTCACTTATGTGATTTTGCTGCTAATCAGAAGATACATCTGAAAAACCACATAAATTCAGTTCATTTAAACTTAAAAGAACACAAGTGTCACCTGTGTAATTTCGCCTCTAATCGGAAGGTATATCTGGAAAACCACATAAATTCAGTTCATTTAAACTTAAAAGAACACAAGTGCCACCTGTGTAATTTCGCCTCTAATCGGAAGGTATCTCTGGAAAACCACATACATTCAGTTCATTTGAATTTGAAACAGCACAAGTGTCACTTATGTGATTTTGATGCTAATCAGAAGATACATCTGAAAAACCACATAAATTCAGTTCATTTAAACTTAAAGTCACACAAGTGCCACCTGTGTGATTACGCCTCTAATCAGAAGGTATATCTGGAAAACCACATAAATTCAGTTCATTTAAACTTAAAAGAACACAAGTGTCACCTGTGTAATTTCGCCTCTAATCGGAAGGTATATCTGGAAAACCACATAAATTCAGTTCATTTAAACTTAAAGGAACACAAGTGCCACCTGTGTGATTACGCCTCTAATCGGAAGGAATATCTGGAAAACCACATACATTCAGTTCATTTAAACTTAAAAGAACACAAGTGTCACCTGTGTAATTTCGCCTCTAATCGGAAGGTATATCTGGAAAAACACATAAATTCAGTTCATTTAAATTTGAAACAGCACAAGTGTCACTTATGTGATTTTGCTGCTAATAATAAGATAGATCTGAAACACCACATAGATTCAGTTCATTTGAACATAAAACGACACAAGTGTCATTTGTGTGAATATGCTTCAAATATAAAAAATCATCTCAAAGCACATATTGATTCAGTTCATTTGAACATAAAACAACACAAGTGTCATTTGTGTGATTTTGCTGCTAATCATATAACACATCTGAAAAACCACATAGATGCAGTTCATTTGAACATTAAACGACACAAGTGTCATTTTTGTGAATATGCTTCAAATGTAAAGAACCATCTCAAAGAACATATCAATTCAGTTCATTTCAACCTGAAGCAGCATAAATGTCATTTGTGTGAATATGCTTCAAATAGAAAGGACAGTCTCAAAGCACATATCGATTCAGTTCATTTGAATTTAAAACTAAACAAGTGTGACTTATGTGACTATGCTTGCAATGACAAGAGAAATCTCAAAGCACATATCGGCTCAGTTCATTCGAACGTGAAGAGAGACAAGTGCCATTTATGTAATTTTGCTTCGAATTATAAAGCTCGCCTCAAAAGTCATATGAAGTCGTTTCATTCAAATTCAGATCAATTCTGATGATGTTCATTTGAATTTACTACAAAATGTAAAACTGATTTTAAAATTCACATACAACATTCTAATTTTTTCTGTAATTGTAATTAATTTCACTTTTATTTTGTGATTCTTGATAATGGTGTATTTGTTGAAAGATTATTTCTGCTGTTACCGACATTTCGGCAAGCATTCGCCTGCCTTCTACAGGGTGTTGTTGGTCCTGGGAAGGACTGGTTCTTGCCAAACTTGTTCTGACTGGACTTGTGCGCTCCATACTTTTTCAATTTCGCAATTACAGCGTGGGGATTCGAACGCGAGTTATCAGATTTGCAATTTCCGAAATTCCACTCACTTTGAGATCTTCAGATAAAGTCAAGGTGACCTCTACCACAAAAAGTATAATTGATATATAACTTAAATTGTATAATAATTCCCTGCTTCGGCAGACTAGTGGTTAGAGTGAGTGGAATTACGGAAATTGCAAATGGGATAACTCGCGTTTGAATCCGCACACTGTAATTGCGAAATTGAAAAAATATGGAGCGCACAAGTCCAGACAGAACAAGTTTGGCAAGAATCGGTCCTTCACTTTTGCGACACAAATTTAAAAGCAACGATTTATAGTTTTCCATTGAATGTTGATGTTTACAAAAATAAATAGTTTGTGGTTTTAATTGCGTATTCTCCTCTTCCCATATACAGGATGGCCATTTGAAAACGAAACAGACGAGATTACAGACGAAATAAATTTTTTCGATAGAAATGCTCGGACAGGTCGATTTCTGTTTCGAGGGGGACAACTTAAGATGTAGGTTACGGACGCATAGCGCTTCAACCCTTGCTACTACAACCCTCACCCCCAACTTTTGAATAGGGAAGATGGGGTGAGTGATACCTCATTTGAAAGGTTTTTCACAAAAAAAACACTACAAGTGCATGAAAACACCACTTCATTTTCAAATGCTTAGTCAAGAATATTTCGAGAACTAAGGCATAAAATGAAAAAACAATCACTGTGCTGAAATCAGTATAAAAATACCTTTCAAATGAGGTATCACTCACCCCATCTTCCCTATTCAAAAATTGGGGGTAGTAGCAAGGGTTGAAGCGCTATGCGTCCGTAACCTACATCTTAAGTTGTCTCCCTCGAAACAGAAATACACCTGTCTGAGCATTTCTATCGAAAAAATTTATTTCGTCTGTAATCTCGTCTGTTTCGTTTTCAAAAGGCCACCCTGTATGTGTTTATCATGAAAATTTATTTTTGAAGTTCTTGAGAAACAGGATCAAAGATTTCAAGAATGGCTGCGTTCAGCGGAAAGAGCAGCTGCAAATCTGATTACTGATCCTAAAGTTATTATATAGGGAATTCCTGAACAGTCAGAACAGTGAAATTTGTATCAACATAATTGTATTTCTGTGTTAATATTTGAATTTTGAGAACGGCTAGTAACCAGACTACTACAGATCTGATTTTACCGACTCTGCTAATGAATAATAATAATATAAATTGGTTGAGGCTTTCGCGGCCATCGTTCAATGTGACATGTTCTTTCGTGCATTTAGGCCGTCGTCGTAGAGTAGTTCTCGACGTTTCGCTAGTCCGAGAGTCTGGCATCTTCAGGAGTTCTATTTCAGGAGATGTTCTCACTGGACTGAACTGCCTCTGTGTGTTTAGTCCAGTGAGAACATCTCCTGAAATAGAACTCCTGAAGATGCCAGACTCTCGAACTGGCGAAAGGTCGAGAACTAATCTACGACGACGGCCTAAATGCTCGAAAGAACATGTCACAATAATAATATGATCAAGCGGAATTTAACTGAGCAGCCTTATGGCTCCCCTCTGCTTGAGCATCTGTGTTCATTCACATATTAACCAGTATTTAAAATAAATTTACGGTGACTAAACTATAACTAGTTTAAATGTATGTTTGATAAAAAATAATGGTGTCAAAGGTTGAAAATAATATTTGAAAGACTTGAGAAACAGGTTTCATTGGAAATACCAAGAATCTGTCATAATTGGTGAGTTGCGCCACCTACAATTGATTGATCGAAACATTCCCCATATTCTCAAGTTCGCGAAACAAAATCTAATCAGAGCACATACTATAAATTTCTTAATTTCAATTAACTTTTGTAAGCAAAACGAGTATTCAGGAATACGTAAATTCTTTAAAGTAACAGGTTGCTGGCTGTGCTGCAAAGAGATTAAAAAATGACTATAATTGTAGGGTTCTTTGAGGGAAAATGTTGGTAGTAATCACGAATTATGTTGGCGAAACTATTTCTCATCTGTCAATTTATGTCATGTCTCCTACATTGACATGAGCATCCACTTTTTCGTAATTTTATGATTTTTTATCTGAAATAACAATTTCCTCAGCTAGAAGTTTTCGGTAATAGAAACTGACACCTATGGTATAAAACTACATTTTAGAAAAATTCTAAAACAGATTCTGGTCCAAAAGTGAGGCGTAAGAGGACGATGATCCAAGCGTTTATTGTAAGATTGTAAATAAAGTTATTGATCCGTTGTGTTTATGAAAATAGAAGGATTATCAAACAATTTAATGGAAACTGTTGGGAACGGAATTGAAAATAGAGGAAAATCTTATGTCGGTGATCGGTGAGTAATATTTTTATTTGGTTATCTCATACTACGAATCGACAGTAATATTTATTTACTTTTATTATTTTATTTATAAGGGATCAACCCCATTACAAAAGACCATGTTTCACACAAAATATTCAACCTTAATTATCATACAAAATTTAACAAACAAACAATGCCCACACAAATCGAAAATAACTACAGAACTAAGAGCTTCTATCTGCCTCTTGAAGTGTGTCAAAAAAACCCACAAAATATCGAGATTCTTGGCATTAATCACGGTCTAATCTCTGTACATTATCTCGGTGACTTATATTCATTAGGGCTCTGCACTCAGATCTCAACTTTGCAAAGGCATAATAGTTTGAAGTAGTCTGGCTCAATTTATACTCACTGTGGGCAATTTTCTTCTGATTAATTAATGATTTTAGTTCCAATGAGAACCATCTGGGAAAGGTTGAGGTTTTGAACCTTTTCAGAAGGACAAATAAGGCCAGAGCAATATTTATTACATAAAAAAAATGCTGCAACCGCCTCATCTATGCAAGGGGAACTTAAAACAAGATCCCAAATCCACACAAATGGTCATTCACACTCAAATTGTCTCCATTCCTAAAGTCTTAAAAAAATTCCTCATACATCAAATTATCCTCTCCCTCAACATCCATATTGATAACAAAGTTATAAGTTATCAAGAACACAGTTGACAGCCGCCTTCACTTGAAAACATAAGATCCAAATACACAATTCTGTCATTTGGAATCAATATTTGTTTGAAAAAATTAAGACCAGCATAAAATTAGCCTAGTAAAAGTCCATTTGAGTTGAAGGGACATCTAACACTAACCCCATAATCATTATTGTCCCAAAGTGCAACAGGTACGTTGAAATTGCCAAAAATACAGAAATCCTAACATGGATATTGCTGCATAAGTGCTTCCACTGAGATTTTATAGTTGTGTTCCATTTCAGAGCCCTGATGAAGATTTTGAAATAAAATTGAAACTAGAGGCCTTTCTTCCAAAAATTTGGTTTTGTGAATTCAAATTTGACCTAAAAACCTGTCAAAAGTCACCCAAATTCGTATTCATAGGTCTCATCAACATTCATCGTGAAAACAAGTTATAGTTATAAAATGAATTAAGAAAAAACTTTGCAAGAACATGTATGGGACCAAGTTCTCCAATTTTTCAGAGTGTTAATGTATTTAATTCTATTCCTAAAGAAATTGTATGCAATAGAAATATAAGAAAAATGTGTCATGACTTCAAGAAATTTCTTAGACTTCAATAATTTATTTTTTATATTAGGAATAAGTGTTTTTTTTTCAAGGATGACATAGATTATTGTTGTTTATGAAAAATATTAGTGTGAATTTAGGCTCTAATACTAGCTTATTGCTGTTCAAGAGTCAAGAATAAATAAATAAATGAAAATAAAATTTAAGGAAATTTGTTACAGGGCCCAAGTTTCCAGCGATGAAGAAAGTTGTGAAACCGAAATGGTCAAAGAAGATGTCGATATTGCTGAACAATTCATCGATGGGAATCGAGTTTATGACAGAGCTGACTTCATACTGAAAGTTGAAGATAACCGCAGTGGCCTCAATGAAATTGAGGAGAAAAACGGTTCTTTCTCTATCGCAGACAAAAATTCTATAACAAATGAAGTAAATTCACAGCAATATAGGTGCGATGTTTGTCAGTTTTCCTTCAAGAACCAGAACAATCTCAAAAAACATGTAAACTCTGTTCATTCGAATTCAAAAAGACATGAATGTCACATATGTGGTTTTGCATCAAAACAGAGGATGGGTCTGAAAACACACATAGATTCAGTTCATTTAAATTTGAGACAACACAAGTGTCACTTATGTGATTTTTCTGCTAATCAAAAAACACATCTGAATAACCACCTAAATGCAGTTCATTTAAAGTTAAAACAACACAAGTGCCACCTATGTGATTTTGCTGCTAATGAGAAGAAATATCTGAAAAACCACATAGATTCAGTTCATCTGAACATAAAACGACACAAGTGTCACTTGTGTGAATATGCTTCGAATCTGAAGAACTATCTCAAAGTACACATCGATTCAGTTCACTTCAACCTGAAGCAGCATAAGTGCCATTTGTGTGAATATGCTTCAAATCGTAAAAATGAAATCAAAACACATCGATTTAGTTCATTTCAACCTGAAGCAGCATAAGTGTCATTTGTGTGAATATGCTTCAAATCGTAAAGATTATCTCAAAAGACACATCGAGTCGGTTCATTTCAATCTGAAGCACCATAAGTGTCATTTGTGTGAATATGCTACAAATCGTAAAGATGCTCTCAAAACACACATCAATTCAGTTCATTTCAACCTGAAGCAGCATATGTGTCATTTGTGTAAATATGCTTCAAATCGTAAAAATGATCTCAAAGCACACATCGATTCAGTTCATTTCAACCTGAAGCAGCATAAGTGTCAATTGTGTGATTTTGCTTTTACTCGGAACAGACATCTGAAGGCACATATAGATGCGGTACATTAAAATTCAAAATATATGCTTCAAATATAAAGAACCATCTCAAAACACATATCAATTCAGTTCATCACAACCTGAAGCAGCGTAATGTAATTGTTGTGATTTTGCTGCTTATCAGAACACATATCTGAACACACCCTCATAGATTCAGTTCATCAGGCCCGCAGCTAGCTGATCGAGCACCCATGTGCAATTGCTGTTATGCTGCCCTAAAAATACTTGTAAGTTTTGTCTAAAAAGTGCTACCTAATGTTTCCTTATTATGGTGGACAAAAAATAAAGAGAAGCATATTAAAGATAAGACATTTATTTGGGTACGCTCTCATTTTTGTTTACTAAAGTGTAAAATTATATACATGATTAAATATTTATTTACAAAAATTTCACTCTCCTATTAATTTTCTAATATCCAAGCTTCCCAAACTTTGATGCTCGATTGAAACTACAGCTAAATCACTTAGTCTGTGCTGTAGCATTGTTGATCTTAAAAATTTGTCTATAATTTTCAAATTTGGAAAAGATCTTTCACCAGATGCAACTGAAACCGACAGTGATAATAATATTCTCAGTGCTCTTGCTGTATTCGGAAATGTAGAAACTAAGTCATTTCCAAAAAGATATTGCAACAAGGTTTGAGGATCATTAGACTGACCTTCTGCAAAATGTGATTTTAATGCAATAATTTCATTACACAAATCAATACCGTCAATGTCTGATTCACTAGTTGCATCATCTTTGAGCTTCAGATGCAAATCTTTACAATACTTCATTAACGGCCGTTTTCAATAAACAACCGAAGATAGCCGATATTTGTCTACCTGCGTTAGAGAAATCGATCCATTTGTACCTACTTCTGTTCCAATATTCTATCTGCCTACGGGGATTTCTATCGATCGGTAAGGTGTATCGTTGGTTTCCTAAAGAGGTCAGATAGAGCTACAGAGATACGAACCCCCGAAGTAAATGAGCCTACCGGCGTTCCAAAGAACTTTAAACTTAACCAAAGATAGTTGAAAGAATCTTCGGTAGCGTTATTTGTTTACTGGTGGAATTCGGGCAGTAAGAACTATGGATAAGTGTTGGGAATTTTTGTTAATGTACATTTTATTGCTGTTTTCTGGGATACCTGAGCGAAATTGAATTGTATTAATGAAGTACTTTAATCGTGATATGGAATTATTGCAATAAAATGATGGGATGAAGATGAGGAATGGAAAGAAACGATTACGCGAAAAGTCCATAAAATACTTGAATGATTAGGAGTTCACATGTAAATTCTTATTGGACAAGAGTGTGTTGAATGAAGTTTTCATTTATATTCGAAAGTAAAATGGTCACGTCGTCGACATTATACACATTATTCTTTTCCACATCCTTCTTTTCTTCGCAGTCTTCTTCTGTTGACTCTTCCAGGAGTTGTACGTGTTTCCGCAGCAATCTTTTCCATATAAAACTCTGCACACATCCCTCAAAGGAGCAATAGGTGGGCTTTTCTTCGGACTGGATCTTCTTGGGGACCTTTAAGTAGACAGCTTTGGTCAAGATCAATCCACATTCATCGCAGGTGAACATCTTCAAAAGTATGCAAGAGTAGAAGACGTACGGACATTTTTTGCACAGTACAGTCGTCTTTCCGTTTTTCCAGAAGAGATGTCTTGTTCTGTCCGGCTTGTTTCTGTATGCGATACTGCACCGGTAGCAAAAGTGAGGCAGTTTGTGCTTCCATACATGATGGGACCACTTGTATTCTTCGTGATATATCTTCAGGGAAACGTAACACATATGGGGGCCGTTCCACTTGGCGATCACAACGATCAAAATGCTCCTTTAGCCGTTCCACTTAACGACCGCGGTCTTTGTGAGCGCGGCAAAATCATCGCTCACTCCAAGCTCAAATCGACCCACATATTTCGATGTTCTGTGACGACCTATCTCAATAGATGCGTGAAAGTGAAAATGGACGTTCAGAATACAGTTTAGATATATATTTATTATAATATTTCTAACTGTTGTACACTTTAATTGACTTTATTGTTTAGAATGACTTCTACTTTTTTCAATCTTGTCATTTCTTTCATGACAGCCCAAAACACCCAATAATCCGTTCCACTTGAGTTAACATAATAGCGCTAGCAAGCAAGTGGAATGGGGAAAAGAGCGGTCGTGAGCGTGAGCGTTGTGATCGCCAAGTGGAACGCCCCATGGTGGCCGTTCCACTTGGCGATCACAACGATCAAAATGCTCCTTTAGCCGTTCCACTTAACGACCGCGGTCTTTGTGAGCGCGGCAAAATCATCGCTCACTCCAAGCTCAAATCGACCCACATATTTCGATGTTCTGTGACGACCTATCTCAATAGATGCGTGAAAGTGAAAATGGACGTTCAGAATACAGTTTAGATATATATTTATCATAATAATTCTAACTGTTGTACACTTTAATTGAATTTATTGTTCAGAATGACTTCTACTTTTTTCAATCTTGTCATTTCTTTCATGACAGCCCAAAACACCCAATAATCCGTTCCACTTGAGTTAATAGCGCTAGCAAGCAAGTGGAATGGGGAAAAGAGCGTGAGCGTGAGCGTTGTGATCGCCAAGTGGAACGCCCCCATGATCAGAAATATACTTCGGTCTTTACTCCACACTCGTCGTTCACAAACTTACTCTGACAAATGTCATTCAAAATTCAAACATGTGTATAGGTTATGAATAATACTTTTGCATCATATACATTTTTTATTTATCATTTTTATATTGAATTGTTGCTATCATGAATGAATAATAGAAGTTTAAGAAAAATTTTCATTTTCAGTTGTGTCTTCGCAGTATAGTCAATTTTCCTTTTATTTGAAAAGCAGAGCACAAACGTGTTTTTTTGATGATTGTGAGAAAACTGATAAATGTTCTCAGGACTTTGAATTACTTTTAATGAGACAGGAAGAATGAAAAAGAATATTATTGTCCATAATCCGGACAGGATACCAATGAGTTCTGAACGTAGATTAGAACGCGCACGCCTTGTGACAGTTTTGGTCACAGAAACAACAAAACTCTCTGTGGCTTTGACTTTAATGTCTGTCATGTCTCATGTCATTCTCACGTGAATATACCGAATTTTCACTTTCAAATTTTATTATACCTTCCTCGATTTCGTGAAGTTTAACAGGCAATATGGATTTGCTTGAAGTAGGACGGGAGCCCCCAGAGAAAAAACCAATCATTTCCTGCAAGGACTCGTGAGTATCATGATTTATTTTTCATATTATGTCGTCCATTCAGTAATTATCTTTGTTTCAGTGTTTATATGTTTGGAGATGAAGAATCTTGTGAAAATAGCGAGGTGAAGATTGAAGATGTGCAGATTGAAGAAGTTCATAATAGAGATGCTTTTGTTGTGAAAATAGATAGTTCCAATAACCTTGGAGGTCAATCAGAACAGGTAGAGGAGGAAACTGTCGAAAAGGAAGAAAAACTTTTTAAAAACGAAGAAAAGTGTGAATATACTCCTGAAGAGGTTCTCAGTGGAAACAATGACGATATAAATTCGAACCAATATCAATGTCACTTGTGTGAGCATGTTTCTAAGTTTAAATACCATTTAAAAAAGCACATAGATAAAGTACATTTGAAGGTGAGGAAACATAAGTGTCAATTGTGTGATTTTGCTACCGATCATAAGGCACACTTAAACAAACATACAAACTCAGTACATTTAACGTTGAAACTAGACAAGTGCCATTTGTGTGAGTTCTGCGACTTCACTTCCAACAGAAAATATGTTCTTAAAAAACACGTAGAGAATGTTCATTCAGATACGAAAGAACACAAGTGCCACTTGTGTGATCATTCCTCGAGGTATAAACATCACCTCAAAGAGCATATAGACTCGGTACATTTAAAATTGAAGCATCATTGCCATTTGTGCGAGTACTCATGCCATAGAAAGCGCGGTGTCAAGGATCATATAAAATCAGTTCATCTGAATTTGAAGCAACACCAGTGCCAATATTGCCACTACGCTACAAATCATAGATCTCACCTCAAAATGCATATAGATTCGGTACATTTGAATTTTAAGCAACATAAGTGCCATTTGTGCGACTTTGCCTCCAATCAGAAGTCTAAAGTCAAAGCTCACATAGATTACGTTCATTTGAATCTGAAGAAACACCAGTGCAATTTTTGCGAGTATGCTCCAAACCAGAGATGCGATTTGAAAAAACATATGGATGCAGTTCATCCGGATTTCAAGTAAAGTGACCGGATCCTATTTTGGGAACGAATAGAGTCAGGGTTTTCAGAGTACAGAAGTTGGCCGACAAACTGAAATTCCGCTTAACTTTTAGGGGAGTGTTTAAGAAAGATAACATATTTAAATGTAAACAACACAAAGCGAAAAGTACCTTATTTATTTCCAATGCTTTCTCTCAGTCTAACTCAAAATAATGGTAAATATATGTGTATGAAGTTATATAATTCACTTCCTGAAAAAACTTAATGCCTATAAAATAAAATATACCAGTACCTTGTTAGTGTTGAACCTTACTCTCAAGAAGAATACTTTGTTGGTTTTAGGAACCTCAAATGATGTTAATTGCTATATGTATGTATTCGATCTCAATTATAATTTAGTAATAACTGTAGAAATGCAAATAAATAAAAATAAATTATTATTATTAAAGAGTTTATGATTTGTATGATTGGGACATTTTAGGAAATGTCACGATGATATTATTTCAAAAGAAATGAAACTTGAAGATTTGCATAAAATATGTATGTTCTAGAATAAATAAATCAGAAACCAAAAGGCAACACACTATTTTACAAAGTGAGTTATAGTGTTGTATTAATTGTTGTCTAAGTAAAGTGAGGGTTTCTTCCATGGAAATCTATAAAGATTGACTATGTCGAGAGAATTAATTATATATTTAGGTTTTTTGTTGAAAAAATCATCAATACGCCGCATTAGTGTGACGTCACAAATTTCTGTTCTATGGTCTGGGTTCCAAACAAAGCGATTTTAGTGGGTGTTTTAACATATTATGATCTATATTTTATTAAGTTGATCAAATTAAGAGGTTCAAAGTAAGTATTCAAATAATTGTTGCAAAGTGCTATATCTTGATACCAATAATATTTCATTTACACTTATTACAAGCCGAAAAAATTCATATTTATTATAACATCCTAACCTCAAAATATGGATTTTTTGTCTATTTACACTATTAATCGAAGGCTTTATAGAAATTATCAATGAATTTTGTATGAAAATCCATATCTTCATACATCATTTTCATAGTATCGTTTCAGATGTGAAAATTTTCATTTAATTGACGAATTTCATACTTTCATTTCAGATGGTCATGTGTTGGGCTCCTGACTGTAAACATTACAGTGAAAAGGAATCGTGTAAATTTTTCAAGTTTCCTAAGGATTCAAAGCTACGAAGTCAACGGTTAAAATTTGTTAGGTAGGTTCATTCATTTACAAGAAACCCTTTATTTTTACATTTGATTTTGCAGGCGGGATATAGAGGCAGGAGAACATGCACTCTTGTGTTCATGCCATTTTGTTGATGGAAAAAAAGAAAACCTACCGACATTATTTGCACACAATGCGAATAAACGAATGCGTTTCACTTCTCCTGAAAGAAGGAGGAAACCTGTTACGGTTACCTGCACGGTAACTTCAGAATCGGTGGATCCAGATGAACGGTATATTTGCATTTGAAATATTTTTTTCTAGCATGTTCTAATAATCTTGCCTTTACAGAGTTCCAGATGAACAGTGCAAAAATCAAATTCAGACATCTCAACATCTCCATCGCTAGCAATACTTCAGACGGAGAATTATTTTTTGAAGAAGCGGATTGCTGAACAAGAAAATGCTGTCCAAACAGCGTTCAGTTATAGAGTTATTGAAAAGGATATTAACTTGTGCCAGTTGTTTATGGGGATCCCTTTATTCAAAAATTTTCACGCTCTATATAGATTGTTGGAAAATATTGAGATAAATTATTGTATATATTTATTATTATATATTATATATTTATTTATTATATTATATTTATTTTATTTATATTATATATTTGGAGTTGATTTGTCTTCTGCTTGTCTTTTTGGTGCATTTCATGTACATGCTTTGTCAGTCATACTGATGTTGTGATGGCCAAAAATACATACTGCTGCCATATGATGGCATTTTGCCTGACCTCTAGGACATGAGCATGATGCAGCAACAATACTATGTTCTACGTCTAGAGATATCTATAAAAAAATTTCACATAAATAATACTTGAATGAAATGCAATCAATCATGGAGAAATTGAAAGTAATTATTAATACTCATTTTGTGCAAATTGGTCTGAATAACATCTTACCTCAATTGAATAGCATCTGTTTTTCATACTTGCTTTCACCTCTCCTTTAAGAAGAGTTGGCTGTACCTCTGAGTCGTATATAACTCGAACTTCATTTCCACTACAGTAGGAGTTTTCGCCTCTTTGAAAAAGATTCATATTTCCTTCGAAAAATGAAAATATTGTTGTCATAGATATAACTCTCTTTTCGGCCATCTAATAAATAGAAAAACGATTAAAGTTACATAAAATAATTAAGTACAAATAAACTGCTTGAAATAACATAACCTCTATCCGAGTAGATTTCCTCGTGTTATTCGAAATTAAACAATGAATTAACAAATATACTCACTTTAATCTAATTGGGATGATGATTCGATTCATACAACAAGTTTCTTCAAGTCAAAAATACTTTCAGATATTCTACAAACGCAAAAGAATTATTCGCCCTCACTAAATCCCCTGTAAATGAAGTTTATTTGGAACCCAGACCATAGAACAGAAATTTGTGACGTCATCACTAATGCGGCGTATTAATCTGGATGTTTGGTGGTTTTGTACCTTCTTCACCTTGTATTTCAGGATATCCCTTTTTGTGGGAACCAGAACATAAAGGTCTCGTAATTGTTAAAGAACTCTGCAAAATATTGTAAATAGTGCTGACAAAATTATTTGTTTATTTAAGATTCACAGCGCCCTCAACGCCCACATTCAGTGTTCTTCTCTGATTTTTCTGAGGTGGCAACACTGGATCTATGAATTGTCATTGTCACTCCTCATGACAAGTGACATATTTACGGGGACATCTGAAATTAGCATTTAAATTAGAATTTTCTTCCAGGGATTCTGTTTTTCCTTTTTGTCCTCAGATATACCCAGAACCTCAAATGCCCATTTACCTATTATCAAGATAAGAATATGGATATTAATGAAGATAATATCTACATGGAATCTGGAGATTCTTTCAATGATTTGTGAGTACCTTAAAATTCGTTCGATCTGCAAAAATGAAGAATGCTATTTCAAAAATATTATAATCTTATATAGATTATTCTCGTCAAACATAAATCCTTAGGAAACTTGCAAGAAGGTTTAATAGTCTTCTTGTTTTGAAGTTCAAGTTTCTTAATTTCTATGGGTCTTGCTTAACAACAGAATGAATCGAAGAGCTAACACTTCTTTTTTTATTGTATAATGTATTGCTCTTGATCAAAAGAGCTGGTCTTAAGTTGGATCTCTTTCAGTACGCTGCGAACAGAAAATCTAATCTCAGGTCACACATGGATTCGATTCATTTAAAATACCACAAAATTACCACATATTAAAATGTATGGGACAGGTCTTTTATTTCCATGTTTAAAAACTTTTCAGAAAATCTTTACATGCACTAATATCAAATTGTGTACCCTAAAATATATAGTGGTGTTCTGGGCCTAAAATATTTATCAGTTTGAAGAATTTTGTAAAAAAAAAAGATATGGATTATTTGATGATGACTTGTCCATTTTAAGAGTTTTTGTAATTTATTGAATAAAGAATACTAATACTATTACTACAATAACTCACATCACACTCAAATATTGGATTGAAATTTTTTCCACATAAGGGAATCCGAAAGACATCTTGAATGTTAACAAATATGATCGAATAAACAAGAACCACAGAATATCTAGCTATTCTGTGCAAGATACAGATACATCTATATCTATGGCAAGAACAAACATCATAGCAATAGAAACACTTCGAAAGTTTATACAGGGTTGGGATAAAGTGTGGAACCAAGTAAATATCTTTTGAACGAAAAGAACGATATTTATGAAAATTTGCAGGTAAGTGCAATGGAACAAAACGCATCTGATGTACATTTTTTGATAATAATATACTTCCGGTTTAACCGGAAATGCCATCAACTTCTTTAATTTAAATGGGACACCCTATATATTTTTACAGATTATAACCGATTTCAAGCGAATAACCTGGTCCTCATTGGTAATTACCAACTAGGACCAACTGCATTCAAGCGACTTCGGTCATTGTAGGTTATAATCATTTTACAAGGAATATCCCTGAAGACTATAACCGTAGATAACCGCAGGCAGGACCGTAGATAACCGCGGTAATTACTGGTTATTCGCTTGAAATCGGTTTTTGAAAGAGCTTGTTATTTTGAATTCATACATACTGAGTTTAGTGTAAAAAAAATTGTAAAAACGAGGAATAACTCACTGTTAGTAGTACAATAGATGTACATTTCATTATTTTAGAATAATGAGAAACAAAATTACTTCAAATGTTCAAAATGCTCGCCGTTTACTTGCTGATAATATGCCATCCTATTAACAAATTCTTAGCCCGTTAGATTTTTCCTTTGGGGTTATCTAAAATCACGTGTTTACGTTAGACGACCAACAAACTTACAGGAATTGAGACAAAGAATTATTGATGAATGTGAACTAATACGTGGAGAAGTCTTGGAAAGAGTGACTCAAGAATTTGTTAATAGGATGGCATATTATCAGCAAGTAAACGGCAAGCATTTTGAACATTTGAAGTAATTCTGTTTCTCATTATTCTAAAATAATGAAATGTACATCTATCGTACTACTAACAGTGAGTTATTCCTCGTTTTTACAATTTTTTTTACACTAAACTCAGTATGTACGAATTCAAAATAACAAGCTCTTTCAAAATCTGTAAAAATATATAGGGTGTCCCATTTAAATTAAAGAAGTTGATGGCATTTCCGGTTAAACCGGAAGTATATTATTATCAAAAAATGTACATCAGATGCGTTTTGTTCTATTGCACTTACCTGCAAATTTTCATAAATATCGTTCTTTTCTTTTAAAAGATATTTACTTGGTTCCATACTTTATCCCAACCCTGTATGTCATGGCCATCTGAGTGTGCTGATACAAACTCTAGTGGACGTCTGAGAATAAAGGTGGCGCTCAAGTAACTGTGGTCCTAACGTGACATGAAAGATCTTTGAACTGAAATTTCAGTACAGTCAAGTATCACCTCAAAGCATGGGTGTGAATTGATCAGAACCTGGCCATTGAATACAACCTTTCAAAATACTGGATAAATATACAATAAAGATTTTGTTAACCACAAGTAACTTTACAAAATAAGTTTTTGAGTACTTTATCCGCAAGAGGGCGTCTAGATTTTTGGTTCCAGAATTTGAGTATTTTAATGATGACATCTGTTCTGTTATCGGTGTTTCACCTTTTATTTATGTTCAGTGACTTTCACATTGTGCCTAGGATCGAAACATTTGTTAGGAAATCAATGACGTCTCTTCATAGATATAGATTAACTATATCTATGCGTCTCTAATTTTTTTATTTTGTGGTTTTCTATATTTTTGCTCTGTGATTTATAAATGGCCACAGAATTATGTGAAATTGCTTTGGCTTTCTGTGCAAATTCTAACCTTGTTTTTGAATCTTACATAAACAAGGATTCTAATTGCTACAAATCGTATAAATTTGTTGCTATCTCAATTAATTATAAAAATCTAGGAACTTCTTGTGTTTTATGGGCGTCAGTTACGTAATCATTGATCGTTTCTTGCGCTTTTTCCTTTGTTGTTTCTGTATTGAATTGAGGTTATAACGAACGTAGCCAAAAGTTCCCGAAATACGAATTAATACTAGATCCAGTGCCCAGAAAGAACGGATATAATGGAAACAAAAGATAAGAGGTGGGTTTCATTATAGTTCTAGATGAAAATTCAGTGGAATAAATTTAAGAATGAATTACGAGATGTTGAAGTGTTATGACTTGGATTTTTCTTTTCCTTTTTAATTTTTCAGAGTGTTAAATGAAATTTAGATGTTTTATTGGAGAAACATTGAAGATTTTTTCTACTCCTAGGTGTGATATATTATTTCAATAGAACTTTCTAAGTCACTCATTTTTGTCTTTAATATCAATCTTAAATTTGGTAACCTGGCATATGGGGTTTGAAGGTTGTTAATCTCTTCAAAATTTATATTATACAATAATTTTCTATCAGTGAATGAGTTTTCTGAAGGAATATTTATGCAAAACTTCTCTAATTACCTCAGGATAATTTTTCTTATCATACTGAATGTTCAATCTGTTCCAGCGAACCAAATTCCAAAGATGAAGATCATTCTGAAACCTTCGAATTTAAGATTGAAGATATCGACATTGTTGAACAGTTTAGTTGTGGAAATCGAATTTGTGACAGAGAAGAATTCTTCATGAAAGTCAGGGCAAACCAGTTGGAACAGGTTGATGAAAATAAAGTTGCTCCATTCCCCCACATGTGGAAAAATGAAGAAGAAGCCACAGATATAGAAGTTCTTGAACATTTATCAAAACACGATACTCAAGACGAGAATGTGAATTCTCACCAACAAAAATACTATCTTGTTGGAATCAATTTAGATGAAAAAATTCATGACAAAGGGCATGTTGATTATGTTCATTCGAATTCTAAGCAGAGTATCTGTAATTCTGGTTCGAATGAAAAAGCCGATCTTGAAGTACATGTTGATTCTGCTGGTTTAAATTCAAAGGAACAGAAGTGTCATTTATGTAACTTTCTTACGAAGGAGAAAGCAAGGCTTAAAAGACATATAGATTGTGTTCATTTAAATTTGCGACAATACCAATGTCATTTATGTGACTATGCCTCGAAAGAGAAATCAAGACTCCACTCACATATTGACTCAATTCATCTAAATTTGAGGCAACATAAGTGCCATTTGTGTAATTTTTCCTCAAATCATAAAAGCAGACTCAAGAGTCATGTGAATTCTGTCCATTCAAATTCTAAGCAGAGTGGGACTGATTCTGCTTCGAATAATAAGAAAAAACGTCAGTGTCATTTATGTGACTTCGTCACAAGGTATAATGGGAATCTTAAAAAACATATAGATTCTATTCATTTAAATTTGAGGCAATATAAATGTCATTTATGTGAGTTTGCCTCGAAGTATAAGTCGCCACTTCAAACACATATAATTTCAATTCATTCACACCCTCTTGACGTACATATTGATTCTGTCCCTTTAATATCTAAACAACAAGAATCTCCTTCACAAGAACCTGCTTCGAATCATAAGTCTTTTCAAGAGAATTTCATGAATTTTGTCAATTCAAATTCGAAGCAATACCAATGTCATTTATGTGAGTATGCTTCGAATGATAAGTCGATACTCCAATTACATATAGATTCAATTCATTCAAACGATTTTAAGATACATGTTGATTCTGCTCCTTTAAATTCTAAGCCACAAGAGTGTTTTTCTTGAATCTGCTTTCAACCTTGTCAAAAAAAAGTCATGAATTTTACCAACTCAAATTCGAAGCAATACTTTATTAGTGATATAACATTGACTGAATATCAACTCTTGTCTTGATTAGTTCGATTCAAACTTGAATAAACATGAGTGTAATTTATGCGACTTCGTTACAAGAGAGAAAGCAAATCTTAAAAAACATAATAGATGATGTTCATTCAAATTTGAGGCAATACCAATGTCATTTATGTGAAATTGATTCGAATGAGAAGTCCATACTCCAATTACATATAGACTCAATTCATTCACACAATCAACACATGTTGATTCTGCTCTTTCAAATTCTAAGCCACAAAAGTGTCTTTCCTGAATTTGCTTCCACCCTTGTCAAGAAAATTTAATATTATGTTCATTCAAATTTGAGGCAATACCAATGTCATTTATGTGAGTTTGCCGCGAATGAGAAGTTGATACTCCAATTACATATAGATTCAATTCATTCAAACGATTTTAAGATACATGTTGATTCTGCTCTTTAAAATGCTAAGCCACAAGAGAGTCTTTCTTGAATCTGCTTCAACCCTTGTCAAGAAAATTTCATTAATTTTATCAACTCAAATTCGAAGCAATGCCACTAATAGTGATGTAACATTGACGCTGCATCAGTGGCAGCTCTGAAATTTTCTATTTTTGAATAACCAATAAATTGCCATTCTGAAGTTACTGATATTATTTTGTACCTATTCCTGCATTCCCAACATTTTTCATCTTTGAATGAATAATGTGCTTTACTGTACCTACCCTGCAGTTTAGGTCGATCGCACGTGCGGACGAGTGGGAGGAGCATACGACGAATTGCTAGACAATTCGTCCGTTAGTATAAACATTTGGAAAAAAGAATAGTCCAGTAAATGAGGATTCCACAAAAAACATTTTTATCTAAAACTAGCTGACCCGGCAGACTTCGTACTGCTTCAATCGATAAATAAAAAAAGCAACATTGATATTATAATAAACTATTATGGTATAATACCTTGAAAGTAGACATAAATTGTCCTATACAATTAGTCCAGTCAATGAGGGCAAAAATTAAGAATTACCTCCGAATTCTATCAAGATGCTTCGATTTTGATGAAATTTTTGATATTTTGTGTCCTACTCCTACCCTATGCCGATATATGAATATAATTTTTAAGAGGTGCAAATAACCCTATATCCAAAATTAGAAAAAATTTGTTCCAACGTAAATCAAAGTAATTTTTGGGCCTCAGTAGCGTTTTATGAAGTTTAATGAAGGTCTTCATATACTTCAAGACCGTATAAACCACCCCCTTTCTGCATAAAATCTGTAAAAATGGGTCTTTATTAATATAATCAATCTCAATCAATTTTATAACAGTATTTTGGATCAATATTTGTTTTAGTTTTTTATATTTTTCAATCCCTAAAAGCAACCCCTATCTGTTCAAAATAACAAAATGAAAATATCATTTAAACATTTCATTCATTCACGTGAAATTTATACTTTTTGTGTCAAATTCTGAGTGGCTATCGCCACTGTTAATTATTTCTTCATCTTTGCCAAAGATTGGCCCACTGTTTTGGCAGTTAACACCTGCACATTCCCCACATGTAGCGTTACAAAAATGACTCAGTTTTCTGCAAGTGCATGGCACCCTTCTTTGAAGTTCCAAAAAATCATTTTCAACAATTCTTGTAGAGCAGTTGTTTTTTGCATTTTTGTGGGCTGCAAATATCCATTGGTATCGAAAGGTATTTATACGAGAATTATAAGTTAACATACGATTGTTCTCAAATTCATGTGTTAAATTTTGGGTTAGAAGCTATCTTGAAGCTGAGCAGAAATAAAAAGATTCATTTAAATAATATTGGCTAGTGGAATAATATTTTCATTATGAGTGAATGAATTATAACCCTTGATATTTTGAAAAAAGAGAAGCTTGGGTGAGAAGATTGAAGATGGGAAAAATGTTCGTTTTCTCTCTTCATTTTCAGATTGATAATCTTGCCATAGGTCCGTTGTAAAGAATTTTGTGAATATTTCAGAATAGTTTATATATCTTTTCAGGTTCAAAATTTCTGCAAATGAAACCTCCTGAGCTTAAAGCTACTGCCGTCACTTCTCGAAACTTGCAACGTAGTCAATATCCAGAAGAAATGAATAGGGCTTGTATGGCCCAATGTAAATTGAACAGAGAATCCAGGAATAATACTCCTAGGGATAAACATATAATTACTCAATCAACAACTCGGTGTAATCATTTCCATGATTTTGAAAGCGGTGTGAAAATAAAGGAAACAAATGCTGCAATATTGCCTGCTTTGAGTAAAGAGGAACAATCTGCTGTGCATGTGCTATTTAAAATGCAATCTGTGAGATTTGAAAATGCAGAGGAACAATCTGAAGACAATGGGACAAGCGAACATTAAAAATGAGAAAGAATTGAACTCCTTGACTGAATTCGCAAACACTTGGTTTGGAAGATTATAAGTTTTCAAACAATTAAAATTTTTTAAGTACTTTATAAATTTTCAAAGGTTTGTTCTATATTTATGAGAGCATTTTGTTTTAGTCGTTTCACTTTGACTTGGCAATTACATACATCTCTTCTGACTTTTTGGTATCATCTCTGGCAAATTTTCCATTATAAACAAATATTTTATCTATATTCGATTGTTATCTTGATATTGTGTGATGAAAGATATATACAATTTCTATTTGAAAATCACAAACAAAACACAAATAAGGACTAGAGAAAACTTCAGAATCGTTTTTTCATTTTGCAACATATGATTGAAGAAATAATTAAATGATATGTTCTCAATCATATTTTGTTCGTAATCTTCATGAAAGGGAGCACCCACTTTCAAAAATGATTTGGGAAATCTTTAATGAATAATGAAGTCGTATGTTTCCAAATTTAACAGATTCATCTGAACCTGGGTGCAGCACGAATGATTTTGCTCCAATTGGATATCCCTTCGAGGTACTACCATTCATTCACGAATTCTGCAGAATCTCATGGATCTAGGAAATACTTCCAAATATATTATTCTACGTCATTTGAGTAATCGCAAAAAGTGTAATACATATTCATTTGACCAAAATAATTGTTCTTACAAGTAATTTAAATATCTCTGCATACAATGTTTTCATCATTCGCGGTGAAAACGAGTTGTTCTTCTGAATTCGCCACACTTCATGTACAATCAGAAATACATTAACACACACTACTATTCTAAAAAGCCTTTAAATCACTCTTAAAATGAAAATCTATTCATTTATTTCACAAAATGATATAAATATCCCGTTGTCTTTCAAAAATTTACAAAAAAACCCCTAGCGCCACTCAGGCTGGTGGCTAAATTTCGAACCTAGAAAACAAGTATATACAGCGCCCTCAATGGTTGGATTCACTTCACATAAATCCGTCGGCTTTGGATTAGGTATCAATCAGTGAACTAATAACACACATGTTATTAGTTCACTGGTATCAATGACGTCTCTTATTTTTATATTCTGTGGTTTTCTTCATGTTTTGCATAGAGATAGTATAGAAGGAGACGCTGTTGCATTCAACGATTTCCACATAAAACGGGTCCACTGGGCGGGGCAAAGTGTCGTACCAATGTGGCGGTTTCGGCCACAGAACCACAAATTGGACAGGGTCGGAATAAATAAATTACAGGCTAATTTATGGATGAAGTAGAATAAACATCATGATTTTTAATATTTATGAAATAAAAATGAATTTCAACAGTTTATTTATTAAAACAATACTTATCTTATTTTGAGAACATTTTTAATGGAGATTCAATTCTTCTGAGTTTTTCTAATGGAAAGGGAAATTTTGTCTTCTTTCATTAGCAGAAACAACTAGTGATATTCAATAACATCTCTGGAAGTTGTACTCGTTAACGTTCGTTCAAATATTGAGCTACTTCTTCCATCATGACTCAGTTTGTATAGGTGAAAGTTCAACAATTTTTTCCTTATATTAATAACAGCTAGATTTTTTATTATAGAATACCTACCCTTCCTTTGGTTTCAAGGATATATACACGAGTAGATATTACTTTCTCGAATGGTAGGTTCTCGTATAATAATAGGCAAAGTAGAGATTTTGTATAAGGTGAAAAATTTATTTAAAATATAAATAATGAATATAAAAAATTATATAAAATACATATACATATATATTAAAATATGTAGACCTAGTTAAAAAAATTTATATTTCCAATTCATATTATGACAGGAAACTTTTACATAAAATCTTAGAAATATTTGAATGTTCCAAACATTCTCTCATATTCAATAACTAAGTTCTCCTTTCACAAACAAAAAATTTACTCAATTAACAGTTTTACTGTCCCTTAAACAGTAAAATTTTGTTATTTTGGTGCCTAATACCAGTTGATTCGTCAACTTTATATTTAAAGAGAGAAATCATTCTTATATTGTAATATTTCTTTATTATGATTTTGATCAATAATAATCGATGATTATCCAAAAAACACTGATCAAAATTGTGATCAATTAAAAATGAGAAGATGTTCGATGAAACAACTTCATTAAATATCCTATTATTAATACTTGTAATTGAAACACAGTTTTGACCAGCTATAATGATTTCTAGCTTCATGTTTTTTTCGGTCTTTAAGCAAATTTTGATGACATCCTCTGAAGGGTATTGAATACCCTTTACATTCTTCAAATCTCTAAATGAATATAAAAAGGAATCTCTAGTATCAGACATCAAATCTATTTAAACCGACCCTGTACATTGTTGATATTAAACTATGAAATGTAATTACTGATGATTTCTTCTTATCCACGCCATCCCGGCTACAGCAACTTCGCACAGCACAAGAAACCATTTTGTTCAATTAGTTCAACGAAGATTGTCCTTCAAATATAAATAATTTTCACAAAAATCACAACTGAACACGAAACATCAAGGTTAACGACCTCTTGACAAATGTGGCGGACCTGGTCCCGTTTTAGTCACGAAATCGCATCTCCCCTTATACTATCTCTATGATGTTTTGTTCTGTGATTTGAATATGTCTTTCTCATTTACTTTGTTATCTGTGATACATGCTTTTTCACAGAATATCTATTCTGTGGCTTTTTGCTACAGATCGTAGAAATTCGTTGTAATCTTAATTAAACAATTATAAGAATTGAGGCAATTCTTGTATTTTATGGGTGTTAGTTTAGAGTTCATACCTACGCAGTGAACGTTTCTTGTTTCTTTTCCTTTTTTCCTTTGGTGTTCCTTTATTGAATTGAGGTTATAACGAACGTAGCCAAAAGTCCCCGAAATATGGATAATACTGGACACAGTGCCGAGAAAGAACCGAATATAATGGAAATAAAAGATGATAGGTGGGTATCATTATATTTTCCGATGAAAATTCTTAGTGTAAGAAGTTAGAGGTCCCTACCAAACCCGAAAGCAGTAAACTAGTGTAACGCTTATAAAAGCCTATGATTCATTCTCAAATAAATTTGAGAATGAATTATGACTTGCATTTTTCTTTTCCTTTTTAATTTTTCAGAATGTTAAATGAAATTGAGGTGGTGTATTGGAGATACATTGAAGATTTATTTCTACTCCTGCGTGTGATATATTATTTAAATAGAACTTTCTAAGTTACTCATTTTTGTCTTTTATATCAATCTTGAATTTGGTAACCTGGCGTATGGGGTTTGAAGGTTGTTAATCTCTTCAAAATTTATATTATACAATAATTTTCTATCAGTGAATGAGTTTTCTGAAGGAATATGCATGCATAACTTCTCTTATTGCCTGACGATAACTTTTCTTATCGTAGTGAATGTTCAATCTGTTCCAGTGCACTGAATTCCGAAGATGAAGGTTATTCTGAAACCGTCGAATTCAAGATTGAAGATATCGACATTGTTGAACAGTTTCATTGTGGAAATCGAATTTGTGATAGAGAAGAATTCTTCATGAAAGTCGAGGCAAACCAGTTAGAACAGGTCGATGAAAATAAAGTTGCTCCTTTCCCCCACATGTGGAAAAATGAAGAAGAAGCCACAGATATAGAAGTTCTTGAACATTTATCAAAACGCAATACTCAAGACGAGAATGTGAATTCTCACCAACAAAAATATTATATTTTTGGAATTAATTTAGATGAAAAAATTCATGACAAAGGGCATGTTGATTATGTTCATTCGAATTCTAAGCAGAGTATCTGTGATTCTGGTTCGAATGGAAAAGTTGATCTTGAGGTACATGTTGATTTTGCTGGTTCAAATACAAAAGAACAGAAGTGTCATTTATGTGACTTTGTTACGAAGAAGAAAGACAACCTTAAAAAACATACAGATGGCGTTCATTTAGATTTGAGGCAATACCAATGTCATTTATGCGACTATGCCTCTAATTTCAAATCAACACTCCAATCACATATTGACTCAATTCATTTAAATTTGAGGCAACATAAGTGCCATTTGTGTAATTATGCCTCAAATCATAAAAGCAGTCTCAAGAGTCATATGAATTCTGTCCATTCAAATTCTGAGCAGACACGATCTGATTTTTCTTCGAATAATAAGAGAAAACGTGAGTGCCATTTATGTGAGTTTGTCACAACATGGAATGAAAGTCTAAGAAAACATATAGATTCTGTTCATTTAAATTTGAGGCAAAACCAATGTCATTTATGTGACTATGCTTCGAATGAGAAGTCAACACTCCGAAAACATATTGACTCAATTCATCTAAATTTGAGGCAACATAAGTGCCATTTGTGTAATTTTTCCTCAAATCATAAAATCAGACTCAAGAGTCATGTGAATTCTGTCCATTCAAATTCTAAGCAGAGTGGGACTGATTCTGCTTCGAATAATAAGAGAAAACGTGAGTGCCATTTATGTGCCTTCGTCACAAAATGGAATGGAAAACTTAAAAAACATATAGATTCTGTTCATTTAAATTTGAGGCCATATAAATGTCATTTATGTGAGTATTCTTCGAGTCGGAAATACACACTCCAATCACATATTGACTCAATTCATTTAAATTTGAGGCATTATAAGTGTCATTTGTGTAGTTATGCTGGAAATTATGGATACAGTCTCAAAAATCACATAAATTCTGCCCATACGAACTCTAAACAGAGTGTCCCTGATTGCGATACAAGTAATAAGGTCGAACATGAGTGTCATTTATGTGACTTTGTTACAAAGGATAAAGGAAGTCTTAAAAGACATATAACAACTCAAATTCAAGGAAATACAAATGTCATTTATGTGAGTATGCCTCGAGTCAGAAATCAATGCTCCAATCACATGTACGCTCAATTCATTCACACTGTTTTAAGGTACATGTTGATTCTGCCCCTTTAATATCTAAACAACAAGAATCTCCTTCACTAGAACCTGCTTTGAATCATAAGTCTTTTCAAGACAATTTCATGAATTTTATCAACTCAAATTCGAAGCAATACCAATGTCATTTATGTGAGTTTGCCTCGAATGAAAAGTCGATACTTCAATTACATATAGATTCAATTCATTCACACGATCTTGAGGCACATGTTGATTCTGCTCTTTTAAATTCTTAAGCCATAAGAGTGTCTTTCTTGAATCTGCTTCCAACCTTGTCAAAAAAATTTCATGACTTTCATGAACTCAAATTCAAGGCAATACCACTATTAGTGATATATCGTTGACTCTGAATGTCAACTATTGTCTAGATTATTTCGATTGAAACATGAGAGTTATTCATGTGACTGAGTCACAAGAGAGAAAGCAAATCTTAAAAACATAATAGATTCTGTTCATTAAATTCTAGGGCAATACCAATGTCATTTATGTGACTGTGCCTCAAAAAGTACTCATTTAAAATATTAATTGTAAAGTTTGTGATGCGTATATTCTGATTGTATTTTTCCAATATTTTCAATGTTCTTATTAATGAATTATTTAGTGATAACAGCCTTTTTATCATTTGATCATAGACAGCGTGACCTGCTTATAAACATAATGTTAATGAGTGGACAGATGTAAATGAAAATTAAGTGTTCACAAGAAATCATAGGTTTCCTCAGGAATAATTTAGGAACTTTAGTTCGCTTCATTTCCTTTTGAAATGTAAACTACATATTCTCTTCCTCGGGAAATTCATGAATGAGCATCTTGCTCTATTCCTGGAAAATATTACCATTTCTAAGCAATTATTTCATTCTTATGGAACTTATGAAACTCAAACAAACCTGTGAAATTCTAATTTGGAATCTTCGGTAGAGCTACGACTTTGACAGTGCTCCAGTCATCGCCACCATTGTGGTTGCTAAAATAGAAAAATCATGAACCTAATATTGTACTCTTGGACATGTTGAATATACACAAGATATACTTACAGCCTTTTAGTATCCATTTTATTTAAAATTGTTTGTATTTGTTTTATCAATAAAAATCATTGATATCTCTTTTAAATAATTGTAGTAAATTTAGGGAGAAACCTAACTAGATTGATGAAATATTTTGAAAAATGTACGTTTTCTCTAGATGATTGGAAATATTTCAAAATTCAAAAAAAGTAAACAAATAGTGACAATTGACAACTACGATGAATGCATAGGTTGCGTTCATAAACTTACTCAGAGTAAGCTCTCTGAAGCGTTCACAAACTTACTTTGTCTTCCTCGGAGTATACTCTATGGAGGCGTTCCACTTGGCGATCACAACGCTCACGCTCATGACCGCTCTTTTCCCTATTCCACTTGCTTGATAGCGCTATTATAACCGATTTCAAGCGAATAACCAGTAATGACCGCGGTTATCTACGGTCCTGCCTTGCGGTTATCTACGATTATTGGCGAATCCAAAAATCTAAACTCCCTCTAGCGGCGAAATATCGCCCTAAGAAAACAAGTATACTTTGGAGTAATCGCGTTCAAAATACATGGTTTGTAATATAAATTAGTGATATTTTCGTTTAATATACGAAGATTGGTGAAATTATTAGGTTTTTTGAATAGTAGAATTGATGCTGAGAAACTATAGAAAGGTATTTATACGAGAATTATATAGTTAACATAAGATTATTCTCAAATTCATCTGTTAAATTTCAGGTTAGAAGCTGTCTTGAAGCTAAGCAGAAATAAAATTTATTCGAATAATATTGGCTAGTGGAATAATATTTTCATTATGAGTGAATGAATTATTGATGACCTTGATATATTAGAAAAAATTGAAAAAAGAGAAGCTTGGGTGAGAAAATTGGAGATGGAAAAAATGTTTGTTTTTTCCTTTCATTTTCATGAGAGTGATAATCTTGCAATAGTCTGTTGTAAAGAACTTTGTGAATATTTCATAGTGGTTTATATATCCGTTTAGGCTACCTCAAAATTTCAGCAAATGAAAACTTCTAGCTTAAAGCTACGGCTGTTACTTCTCAAAATTTGCCACGTCAATATTCAGAAGAAATGAATAAGGCTTGTATGGCCCAATGTAAATTGAGGAGAGAATCCAGGAATAATACTCTCAGGGATAAACATATAATTCCTCACTCAGTGTAATCATTTCCATGATTTTGAAAGTGATGAGAAAATCAAGGAAAAAAATGTTGCACTAATGTCTGTTTTGAGTGAACAGGAACAATCTGCTGCTATTCTATTCAACATGCAATCTGTGAGATTTGAAAATGCAGAGGAAGTATCTGAAGACAACGGGATGTAAGTGAACACTGGTGATTTGATGTGAAATTTTGCTTACGCCATTAAAAATGAGAAAGCATTGAACTCGTGCACTGGTTTGGCTATAAATAAGTTTTCGAACAAGTAAAATTTTTCAAATATTTTATGAATTTTTGAAGAGTTTTTGTATATTTATGTCAGCATTTTGTTTTAGTTGTTTCACTTTGACTTTGCAGTTACATACATCTCTCCTGACTATTTAGTATCATCTCTGGCAAATTTTCCAATGTAAACAAACATTCTATCTATATGAGAAAGATATGAATAATGAGGGATCGGTAGAATATATGGAAAAGATTTAATGGACATAATAACCTGGCAAATGTGCGGCTGGTTCCCTTGTAATGACTTCGTTATGCGTTTTCGAATTCCAAATTCTCACTGTACTGATGAGGGCCGAAAGCCCGAAACAGGTGTCTACGGTTCATTATAGTTTCATAGGGTTATGTCCATTAAATCTTTTTCATATATTCTATCTATATTTGATTTTTATGTTAATAGTGTGTGATGAAAAATGTGTACAATTTCCATTTTAAAACCACTTGAACACAAATAAAGACTATAAAAAATTTCAGAATCATTTATTCATTTTGTAATATGATTAAAGAAATCAATCAAATGTTGTTTTTAATCTTCATAAAATGAATCACTCACTTTCAGAAATGATTTCGATAAACTTTAATAACAATGAAGACGTAGGTTTCCAAATTTAACATATTCATCTGAACCTGTGTACACCACGAATGATTCTGCTTCAATTGGATATCACTTGGAGGTAGTACCATTCATTTACGAATCTCATGAATCTAGGAAATATTTCCAATCATGTTATTTCACGTGTAATACATATTCATTTGACCCAAATAATTGTTTTTCCAAGTAATTTAAATATCTGTGCATACAATTTTTTCATTATTCGTTGTAAAAACAAATTGTACTCCTGAATTCGCTACACTTAATGTACAATCAGAAATCCATTAACACACGCCACAACCTTGAATAGCCTTTAAATCATTCTTAAAATGAAAATCTATTCATTTATTTCACAAAATAATATAAATATCCCGTTGTCATTCAAAAATTTACAAAAAACTCCTAGCGCCACTCAGGCTGGTGGCTAAATTTCGAACCTAGAAAACAAGTATTTACAGCGCTCTCAACGGTGGTTGGATTCGCCAATACTTGTTTTCTTTGGGCGATATTTCGCCGCTAGAGGGAGTTTAGATTTTTGGATTCGCCAATAGGGTTTAATAGGTATGGATTGTAAGCGACGTAGGGTTCTTTGAGCGAAAATGTTGGTAGTAATTACGAATTTTGTTGGCAGAACTGGTTGTCATTTGTCAATTTATGTCATGTCCTCCATAATGACATGAGCATCCAATTTTTCGTAATTTCATGATTTTTTTGTCGAAATAACAATGTTTTTCATGGTTTCCTATCGTACAAAACTACATTTTAGAAATATTCTAAAACAGATACTGGTGTAAAAGTGAGGCGTAAGAGATCGACGATCCAAGCGTTTTTTGTAAATCTGGTGTGATGTGTAATGAAATAAAGTTATTTAATCCTTTGTGTTTGTGAAAACAGAAAATTATCAAACAGTATGATGGAAACTTTTGGAAACCTGATTGAAAATGAAGGAAAGAACTTTGTCAGTGATAGGTGAGTACTATTTTCATTTCGTTATCTCATGCCACGAATCGACAAATATTGCTAAAATTAATGAATTGTTATAGTTTCCGAGGTTCTTAGAGCCCGGACAAGTGTTGGACTAGGTCTCAGAAATATGTTTGAGTGGTTTGAGACATCTCTACCTGTCTGGTATACAATGTGGGGATGCACAGTAGAACTTTAGGTCGAGGTGTATTTGAGGTCAGGCGACAAGAAAGATATTTATTATCAACTACTTGAAAACAAATTGAAAATAAGTCATCTACAATCCTAACAATAGTTCATGCTAGTGAAATCTTTGACAAGCTTTTTTAAACTCTACAATCGTGCAAGGTTCAGATTCAACAATTAATTTGTAAATTCTCTTGCGAAATGCATTATAGTCGGTTATATTCTTGATGCTTTCGGGTACGAAGTTACATAATGTTATGCACACATAAAGCGTGCTATGCTCTGTTTATGTTAATTTGTGAGATGGGAAAAAATACTCATTCATTCTTGTATTATTCTGATTATTATAGTTTAGGAAGTAGGTGCTGTTCTTGCGGAAAAAAAAGGCTTCTGTAAATGTACAATCCATGTAGAGCAAGAATGTTGTTTCTTTTAAATGCTCCCCTGCATGATGTTCGATATTATATTGTTGCATGTTGGCCAAGAAGTGTTTAGAAAATGGCACCACATTTGAAAAAATTTAATCAATCAACAACTTTCTCTTTGCAATGGGTACACATAAATGTGTCACCAAATTATTTAATTTCTTTGTAGAGTGATCATTTTGTTCACCATCACTCTACGGCATGTTGACGAATACTCTTATCTATTCTCCTTCTTGAATTTCTAAGAAATTCTGGTATCAAATTTTGCTACCAGCTCACCATTTTCAAAATCAGTGAATACATTAACGAGACAAGCTGAATGATGAGTTAGTTTGTTGGTTTTTTAATTAGCATAACGAAGGTAGTTAAGGAAATTTGTTGCAGGGCACAAGTTTCTGGTGATGAAGAAAATTGTGAAACTAAAATGGTCAAAGAAGAAGATGTCGAAATTGCTGAACAATTCATCGATGGGAATCAAGTTTATGACAGAGACGAATTCATATTGAAAGTTGAAGATAATCACAGTGGCCTCAATGAAATTGATGAGAAAAATGGTTCTCTCTCTATCGCAGACGAAAATCCTATAACAAATGAAGTAAATTCACAGCAACATAGGTGCGATGTTTGCCAGTTTTCCTTCGAGAACAAATACAATCTCGGAAAACATGTTAACTCTGTTCATTCGAATTCGAAGAGACATGAATGTCATATATGTGGTTTTGCATCAAAACATAAGAGGGGTCTGAAAAAACACATAGATTCAGTTCATTTATATTTGAGGAAACACAAGTGTCACTTATGTGATTTTGATGCTAATCAGAAGATACATCTGAAAAACCACATAAATTCAGTTCATTTAAACTTAAAAGAACACAAGTGTCACCTGTGTAATTTCGCCTCTAATCGGAAGGTATATCTGGAAAACCACATAAATTCAGTTCATTTAAACTTAAAAGAACACAAGTGCCACCTGTGTAATTTCGCCTCTAATCGGAAGGTATCTCTGGAAAACCACATACATTCAGTTCATTTGAATTTGAAACAGCACAAGTGTCACTTATGTGATTTTGATGCTAATCAGAAGATACATCTGAAAAACCACATAAATTCAGTTCATTTAAACTTAAAGTCACACAAGTGCCACCTGTGTGATTACGCCTCTAATCAGAAGGTATATCTGGAAAACCACATAAATTCAGTTCATTTAAACTTAAAAGAACACAAGTGTCACCTGTGTAATTTCGCCTCTAATCGGAAGGTATATCTGGAAAAACACATAAATTCAGTTCATTTAAATTTGAGACAGCACAAGTGTCACTTATGTGATTTTGCTGCTAATCAGAAGATACATCTGAAAAACCACATAAATTCAGTTCATTTAAACTTGAAAGAACACAAGTGCCACTTGTGTAATTTCGCCTCTAATCGGAAGGTATATCTGGAGAACCACATACATTCAGTTCATTTAAATTTGAAACAGCACAAGTGTCACTTATGTGATTTTGCTGCTAATAAGATAGATCTGAAAAACCACATAGATTCAGTTCATTTGAACATAAAATGACACAAGTGTTATTTGTGTGAATATGCTTCAAATATAATAAATCATCTCAAAGCACATAGTGATTCAGTTCATTTGAACATAAAACAACACAAGTGTCATTTGTGTGATTTTGCTGCTAATCAGAAGATACATCTGAAAAACCACATAGATGCAGTTCATTCAAATAGAAAGGACGGTCTCAGAGCACATATCGATTCAGTTCATTTGAATTTAAAACTAAACAAGTGTCACTTATGTGAGTATGCTTGCAATGACAAGGGATATCTGAAAAAACATATCGACTCAGTTCATTCAAACGTGAAGAGAGACAAGTGCCATTTATGTAATTTTGCTTCGAATTATAAAGCTCGCCTCAAAAGTCATATGAAGTCGTTTCATTCAAATTCAGATCAATTCTGATGATGTTCATTTGAATTTACTACAAAATGTAAAACTGATTTTAAAATTCACATACAACATTCAAATTTTTTCTGTAATTGTAATTAATTTCACTTTTATTTTTGTGATTCTTGATAATGGTGTATTTGTTGAAAGATTATTTGGGCTGTTACCGACGTTTCGGCAAGCATTCGCCTGCCTTCTACAGGGTGTTGTTGGTCCTGGGAAGGACCGGTTCTTGCCAAACTTGTTCTGACTGGACTTGTGCGCTCCATACTTTTTCAATTTCGCAATTACAGTGTGGGGATTCGAACGCGAGTGATCCAATTTGCAATTTCCCAAATTCCACTCACTTTGAGATCTTGAGATAAAGTCAAGGTGACCTCCACCACAAAAATCATAATTAATATATAACTTACATTGTATAATAATTTCCTGCTTTGGCAGACTAGTGGTTAGAGTGAGTGGAATTTCGGAAATTGCAAATCGGATAACTCGCGTTCGAATCCGCACACTGTAATTGCGAAATTGAAAAAAAATATGGAGGCCACAAGTCCAGACAGAACAAGTTTGGCAAGAACCGGTCCTTCACTTTTGCGACACAAATTTAAAAGCAACGATTTATAGTTTTACATTGAATGTTGATGTTTACAAAAATAAATAGTGTATGCTTTTCCTTGCGGATTCTCCCCATCCCATATATGTGTTTGTCATGAAAATTTATAGTTGAAGTTCTTGAGAAACAGGATCCAAGATTCCAAGAATGGCTGCGTTCAGTGGAAAGAGCAGCTGCAAATCTGATCACTGATCCTAAAGTTATTATATAGGGAATTCCTGAACAGTCAGAACAGTGAAATTTGTATCAACATAACTTAATTGTATGTGTTAATATTTGAATTTTGAGAACGGCTAGTAACCAGACTACTACAGATCTGATTTTACCGACTCTGCTAATGAATAATAATAATATGAATTGGTTGAGGCTTTCGCGGCCATCGTTCAATGTGACATGTTCTTTCGAGCATTTAGGCCGTCGTCGTAGATTAGTTCTCGACGTTTCGCCAGTTCGAGAGTCTGGCATCTTCAGGAGTTCTATTTCAGGAGATGTTCTCACTGGACTGAACTGCCTCTGTGTGTTTAGTCCAGTGAGAACATCTCCTGAAGTTGCCGCCAGACAATCGAACTGGCGAAACGTCGAGAACTAATCTACGACGACGGCCTAAATGCTCGAAAGAACATGTCACAATAATAATATGATCAAGCGGAATTTAACTGAGCAGCCCTATGGCTCCCCTCTGCGTGAGCATCTGTGTTCATTTACGTATTAACCAGTATTTAAAATAAATTTACGGTGACTAAACTATAACTAGTTTAAATGTATGTTTGATAAAAAATAATCGTATCAGAGGTTGAAAATAATAATTGAAGGACTTGAGAAACAGGTTTCATTGGAAATACCAAGAATCTGTCATAATTGGTGAGTTGCGCCACCTACAATTGATTAATCGAAACATTCCTCATATTCTCAAGTTGGCGAAACAAAATCCAATCAGAGTATACACGATAAATTTCTTACTTTCTATATATATATAATTATGTATTTTGGGTTGAAGACACCGTTTTTAAAAACAGTTTTATTTAGGAACAATGAGATGATACAGCAATGATACAATTATTCTTGAGAGACAGATTATTCTTCACTGACTGATTATTTATTTATTTATACGGGATCAACCCCATTACAAAAGACCATGTTACACATAAAATTTTCAACCTCCAATGACCGAAGTCGCTTGAATACAGTTGGTCCTAATCATGGAGGTAAAGAAAGTGGAGGGGGCATAACGTTTGAAAAGTGCCACCAGGGCAACGTTCACAAACTTACTCAGAGAGTAGAGTAAGAGTATGGCCATATGATCAGAAATATACTTCGGTCTTTACTCAACACTCGTCGTTCACAAACTTACTCTGACAAATGTCATTCAGAATTCAAACATGTGTATAGGTTATGAATAATACTTTTGCATCATATACATTTTTTATTTATCATTTTTATATTGAATTGTTGCTATCATGAATGAATAATAGAAGTTTTAGAAAAAAATTCTCTCTAGTCGTACATTTTCAGTTGTGTCTTCGCAGTATAGTCAATTTTTTTTTCGTTTATTTGAAAAGCAGAGCACAAACGTGATTGTGAGAAAACTGATAAATGTTCTCAGGACTTTGAATTACTTTTAATGAGACAGGAAGAATGAAAAAGGATATTATTGTCTATAATCTTCTCTTGCAAGCAGAAAATTAAAAATGTTATTACATGTTTTGTTGTTTTATGGACTCTACGCCAGAAAAAAATTAAATACTTCGTAACAAAAAATAGTTTCATTTGAGGAAGCAAACAAAAAGAAGTTAAAAAAATATTGTATGAAACATGAAGAAAATATGAATGAATCTTGACAGATCTAAACTCTCGAATATAACAAAATATCAACGTAGATTCCAAATCAGGTACAAAAAACAGTTATTGTGTGACTTTTCATGTCTCGATTTATTTGAACTTGAACGGACCATTCTAGGTTCTGCAATACAGGGAAAAACTCTTTTTTTCTTTACCATTATTCACTGCTAGCAATTTCATTAAATTTATAGATCATTAAAGTAATTCTTTCCAATATTTCTTTATTTCACAGAATAGTTGTTTCACTTGAAAAATTAATTGTTTCGTATTTCGTTATTGAAATGAAACAAAACCAGAAATAAATACTTATTTGAATAATATTCAAGTTTCAAAAAGTACGCGGGAGCAGGACAGAATGAAAATCGTACGTCACAACTGTCAGAGTATGTGTTTACTCTCCCAAATAGCAGAGTATGCAGAGCTTACTCAGAGGAAGTTTATGAACGCTCACAGAGTATACTCCGAGGAAGACAAAGCAAGTTTGTGAACGCTTCAGAGTAAGGGGAGCTTACTCTGAGTAAGTTTATGAACGCAACCCAAAACAAATCCGGATTTGGCAAACCAAGATGGCCGACTTCGAGGTATTTTAAACTGTAGGTTCTGCAATTTGGCCTTATTTATTATTCGTTCGTTGGTTTTGGCAGTTATATGTAGTGAAAAAACATATAAGAAATGGTTTCTTGTACAGCATATGCTGATCTTACTCGAAAATTAATGGTGAAAAGCTGAATTTTTTGACGTTTGTAAATAAATGGTTTAATTATTGTTGCATACAACTTTAATTGATAGGGGTACACGAGATAATTTACCTATTTGTTTCATTGCATATTATCTGAATTTGTATGTACCTTAATTGAAAAAATAGGATGTATAATTAGTTACAGGAACATTCCGTACGTAATTCAACTCACCAATTCATTAAAAGCAATTGTTTATGATATTTTGACTCCTTGATTTGTTTCGATCATTATTTATTCATCTTTAGGTCATTAAAAGAGAATCGAACAAACTTCGAATTGTAAAAATTCAAATATACAAAATTCCCGCCACAAATTTGGCTCAGCAACATGGCGGATTTTTGGTGACACTTTCATAGCAAGGGAAACATAGGATATGCTACCTCCCCTTCTTCTACCTCCATGGTCCTAATTGGTAATTACCAATGGTCAATGTCGCCAACCCAAAAACACTTAAAAAAGCTGCAACTGATAGCTAACGAATATGGTCAATTGAAAGTTATTCCATCTGGGATACACATTTGGAGAAATTTGGATTTCTTTTGCTGATTTGAAATGGACACACTTCATTTTGGTGCTCAGATTTGCATGATTTGGTACTACATCTCCGAAATTGAGGTGATAATTTCAATAAACCCACTATCTATGTATGTTTCAATAATACTCATCTTCTCTCTTGACAAAGTAACAGAAATTACATGGAAATTCGTTATAAATGTTTCATAAGCTCTCGAACTATGTATTCTGAACGATTTATATTTTGGTTGTACATATTTTTAAATATAAATGTTAATTTTTATTATAATATCATTTCTTGAATAACTTAATTACATTTTGTTTCATTCTCTAATTTATAATTATCATTCACTTTGACACTGTTCTAAGAACAGTTCTCTGATATATTCCATTATTAACCCCTTCATGTTTATCTAGTTACCCAACAAGATTGACTCTTTCATAACTGGATATTAAAGATCATATGTATTTACATCTGTATTTTAAATAAAATATACGTTTTGAATATAACTTTATTCTCATTGTAGTGAATGAAAGGTTCTCGTAACTCTTAAGCAGTTCATATACAGACTTATTATTTTTTTAAACAGAATAGGTGGATGTGCAATATGATTTCTTGCATATTTGAATTACAGTGTGTATAATTTTTTTAACTACATAGTCAATGTTCACTTCAACAATGGCCCAACAACAGATCCCTGAGTTAACTCACAATATAAGTCAACAAAATATTTAAATATTGAATCTTAAAGTGATTCACGTTTCTTTATTGAATTACTGTTTGAAGGTTGCTTGTCTCCATCTACAGGTAAATTAAATTAACTATATCCATTTAAATGAAAATAAAACACTTTATGATGTAAGCAGAAATTTCTTTTCACTTAATACATGAAACAACTTATCAATTGATTGACTCTTACATACTAATATCGTAAATAAATATTAGTGGTCATATCTACATCACATCAAGTGTTTATGAAAAAAATTTGTTATTATTGTGGATATAATTTTGTTCTCATTGTATCGAATGAAACATTATCGTGACTTGCAAGCATCTCATGCACTAACTTATTATTTTGTTTGGGAACAAACAACTTTGGTTATGTTTAGGGCAAAGATTATAGAGTTAGAAAGATAGGAAACGCCCTTGTATCTGTGGTACTAAAATCCGACTACGATTTTTGGCTAGTTTCTTACTTGTGACACATAGATGACGCTGAAAACATTATTTAGTACAGAAAACTATTTTAATAGGCGCGAAATTCGAAACACATTTCTCATAAATTTTCATTTAATTGAATACTTTGTCGAGCTTTTAAAAAAATATCCTGATCGACAAAAAAAAGCAGGGCTCCGCTTTTTGATCAGGATGATCTTTTCTTCTGCATATTGCTTTGAATCAAATGAAATACGCTTCTGGATTTTTTATATTTTTATTTGAAATGATTGTGTAAAATCATCTGCAAATCAATAATTATGAAATTGAGTAGTAGATGAGTCGAACTGCTGGAAGGGTCGTCAAGAGAACCACAACCTCTATAAGTCGTTCTTCTGACCACCGCATTGCCTCTATGAGTGGAACTTTTTGATCTAGTGAATGAGACCGAAGAAAATTCGGTTCGCAAACAAATTATCCAGAACAATATATTTTTACCCCGAAACCTCTATCCATTTGACAATACTGAAAATAAAAAGCAATGAACAAGACAATTACATGATACGAGTTTCAAAACTTACATTTCTATTCTCTTTGGTAATGAAAAGAATGCACATTCAAGATTATTATTTCTGCAATAAATCACCATGCATTTCGAATGTCGGCCAGTTTTTAACAAAAAATTTATAACAGAAAAACACACAAACCAAGATTATGGAGTGAGCTAGTTGGTACTCTTGTAGATTTCGAGTTATTTCAGTGGAAAATACGTGAGAAAATACAATCATCATTCAGCAAAAATATTTATTCAAGTATTTCTTTCAAAAATGACAACAGCCTACTAATAATTTTTATATAATCTATGCCAAATGGACCCTAATTAAATATTTTAACCATAACCCGATTACTTTTGAAAAACAGATGTCGCTGACATCACTGTAGTCGCTTCGTTTCCTATCTTTATACTCTTTAATCTTTGTTCGTGGCAGGATGCCAAAATATCATCAATAAATATTACCATGAAAACTGAGCTAGAATGAAATATTCTAACCAAAGAATATAGAGTTAGAAAGATAGGAAACGCCCTTACATCTGTAGTTCTAAAATCCTACTACGATTTTTGGCTAGATTCTTACTTTTGACACCCAGGGGTCGCTAAAAACATTATTAAGTACAGAAAACTATTTTAGTAGGCGCGAAATTCGATTTATACTTCTCATGAATTTCCATTAAATTGAGTATTCTCTGTCGAGCTTTTAAAGAAACATCCTGACAGACAAAACAAAAACAGCGCTCCACTTTTTGATCAGGATGATATTTTCCATCTACACATTGTTTTGAATCAAATGAAAAATACTTTTGAATTCTTTATATTTTTATTTGAAATGATTGTGTAAAATTAATAACTAGAATTCGATAATTATGAAATTGAGAACATTTCGAAATGTCATTCACTTATTAGAGAATTATTATAACAATTTCAAAAACCTATTCATACAGTGATTTCTCGATGAATCGAACGTCGATAAGTCGAACAGTTGTTCTGGACCCGGATTCATACATATCTTACCCAGTGTATTTTCACCTCAATGAGTCTAGAGGGTCTAGTAGATGAGTCGAACTGTTGGAAGGGTCGTCAAGAGAACCTCCACCTCTATAAGTCGTTCTTTTAACCACCATTGCTTCTGAGTGGAACTTTTTGATCTAATGAATGAGACCGAAGAAGTTTCGGTTCGCAAACAAATCACCACACGTGATGAATATCATACGATTTTTCGACCTCTGAGGACATGTTTCCAGTGCTCAGACGCTCGTTTCTCATTGATATTGATTTCGTGTTTACCTGGGTTTTTCTCTCAATGAAGTGAAGTATCACTTGAATAACTCGAATGTTTGGTGAGCTGAACAATAGATAAGTTGAACAGTTCTTTTGGTCTCTAGGAGTTCGACTTAAGGAGAGTCCACTGTATATTAATTACAGAATGTTTGAACAACAATAAAAGAAGAAACATCAGAGGTATACAACAAGACCTGTATGTCAGCTCAGCAAGACAGCAAGAGTTCTCTATACGTTATCCAGAACAATATATTTCTGCCCCGAAAATTCTATCCTTTTACCAGCACTGAAAATAAAAAGCAATGAACAAGACAGTTATATGATACGAGTTTCAAAACTTACATTTCCATTCTCTTTGGCAATGAAAAGAATGCATATTCAAAATTATTTCTGCAATTAATCACTATGCATTTTAAATGTCGTCCAGTTTTTAACACAAAATTTATAACAGAAAAACGGATAAGCAAAGATTTTAGAGTGAGCTAGGTGCTACTCTTGTAGGTTTCGAGTTATTTCAGTGGAAAATACGCGTATACGAGAAAATACAATCATTCAGCAAAAATATTTTATTCAAGCATTTCCTTCAAAACCTCTATATAATCTTGCCAAATGGACCCTAATTACTGGGATACTGATGATGCCAATCAAGGCTGAAATCGGTGTATCTCTCATCTCAGTGTTAAAATCTAATGTCTTTAATCCAAACTCATGATAAAAGATCTCTGAGCAACTTCAAATTGAGATCTATTAAAGTCAAATTGGGAATTAACATATTGAAATCTCTCTCCTTGTTTACAAGTTTTTTGCTTAGAATTTTTTATCTCCATGTTATTCATCTTTTCAACCAATAATTCGTTTGTTTGGATCAAAATTTGATTTTTGCTTTCGACTTCCTCTACAAAATCGCGTAATAATTTACCTGCATTCTGAAATATTCATTTTCGGCATTTGAGCTGAGCGTTGGAAGTTGAGATTCAAGAGCGTAAATACAATTGGTTTTCTTCTCTTTATTCCAGCAAGATTTATGAAATATATGGCACCACATTTGAAACAATTTGATGAATCACAACTTTCTTGTTGCAATGGGTACACCTAAATTAGTCAACAAATTATTTAATTTCTTTGTAGAGGGATCACTTTGTTCACCATCAATCGATGGCATGTTGTCGAATACTCTTATCTTATTCTCCTACTTGAATTTCTATGAAATTCTGGTATCAAATGTTGCTACCGGCGTACCATTTTCAAAATCAGTGAAAACATTAACAAGACAAGCTGAATGATGAGTTAGTTTGTTGGTTCTTTAAATTATCCTTTATTTTAGCGTCCGCTCCACAAAAAATGCAAACTATGAATATGGTGTTAACAATAAAGTTATCTTTACATACTGAACAGGAATTAGCCATCGCGTTCGGAAAATGTATGTGGACCTGTAGTCAAAATGGGTGCGCTACTGTTATCTGTGTTCACTCATGTAGTTTCCAGTATTTAAAATGAATTTACGATCACAGTCTAAAAGGTGACCAAACTATAACTACTTTAAATATTTGTTTGATGAAAATTAATCTTAATAAAGGTTGAAAAGTATATATTGTGAAAAAAGGCTACAATTTCTTGTTTTGGTACTAACAAAAGGGGCTCATCGTGACTTTTAAGTACGGGATCTAGCAAATAACGTGGGGGACTAGGAATAGTACCATAGTACAACAATAATTTGTCAAAGAGTATTCAAAATGTTTTCCTTTAAATGTTGATGTTTATAAAAATAAATAGTGCGTTATTTTCGTTGCAGAATAGTAGGTCTACGATTGCTACCAAATATTTTAGTTATGAATTGTACCCTATATTTCAGTTGCCTGTTAACATGATGATTTTTTTAAAATGGCAATTTCGAGAAAATATCCATGTTAATGTGATACTTCCTACTTATTCATTGTTTGAAATACTATAAACAAAATTTGAATATTGAACATCTCCTGAAGATGCCAGACACTCGAAGATGGCGAAACGTCGAGAACTAATCCACGACGACGGCCGAAATGCTAGAAAAAGCAGGTGACATTGAACGATGCCCGCTAAAGCCTCAACCCTCAACCTATTCAGATATTTCAGTAAATTATCAAAGATCTGTCATAATTCGTGAATAGCGCCACCTACGGTTTGTTAAACGAACTATCGCCCATATTCCCGATACTGTCCAAACAAAGTCGAATCAGTGCTGCCACCATTCTATTTTTTCTGTATAGTTTACGAGTGAATGCATAACATTATTCAATTTATATAAATATTTATATGATTGTTCACTTGCCGAACTTTTCAAAATGGCTGTAAAAATCACATGTTGGTGAACTAGTTGTCATGCGTCATAAATTTGTGTTCTGTGATCGACATGTTGGTATTTCTATGATTTAACCCTATTATTTAATTTGTGTTCTGTTTATTTTCTTGCTGAACTACTTAGACTAGAGAAAATCTGAGCTGAACTATATTTTGATAATTATTCTGAAACAATTTTGAGTGTGGCGTAAAAAATACACGATCCCATCTTCGAGTGTAAATCTGGTGGATAATATGATGTTATTCAATCAATTGAGTTTATGAAATAGAGTATCATCAAAGAACATAATGGAAGCTGTTGAAAATCAAATTGAAAGTGAAGGAAACAAAGCCTATGTCAGTGATCGGTGAGTACTATTTTTGGTCCAATTCTCGTTTATGTACCTTACGATTTTTAGAAGTTTCAAAATTTTTTTGTCGGAATAAATGTTACAACATAATTCTTCATTAATCAGATCAGAAAATCAACTCAGAACAATCAAAGAATTAATAATTCCTAGAGTTCCCCGTTATACAGAAGTATTATGTCTTTTAACTCTGTTCTTGTTACTAACTTTCTTTAATAATCTGGAGATGATGTGTCGTAACCTTAATAAATACATAGAGCTCATTAAACCTTTTTTAGCTTGATGGATATTTTGTAAAGAAACTAGTTATTTAAGTTGTAGCATTTTAAGATGATCTCAGACCTTGTTACCAGTATGCCTGTACTGATTTGAGGTTAGAAATAAGGATTATATAATAAGATACCAAAAAGGCATTAGTATTGCCTTTTACCAAGTGAAAGAAGGTTTCTCTCAATGCAACAATGAGTGGTATAAACCTTACACGAAGAAACCACACTAACTCTTTGATGTTATACACTACACCAAAGAATTAACACACATTATGGAAATCTCAAATTTATTCTACAACTGAAGGTGTTCTTAATGATAAATATTTTTATCAGAATTATGCATGCATATGTTATCCACTTTCAACGTTTTTCTTCAATACAGATGTTTTTTCCCAGCAGGAATAAAAAAAGATGATACTATCAGATTTTGAATGTATTGGCTCTATTCTAAAATCAGTTGTTCTCGATCAATTCTAGTGATCAATAGTTTTTCTTTCGTTTGATTTTCTACACTCGATCGCTATGCAACGCGAAACACGCAATTTGACACAAGAAGAATGTGCCCAAGCGGTAGTTTTGCGAGAAGAAGGGTGGACATACACAAGAATTGCAGAAAGGTTTGAAGTTTCCCATACAAGTGTGTCCAGAATGTTGCAGCGATTCAGGGAGACAGGTATGAATGTCCGAAGACCAGGACAGGGTAGACCAAGGGTAACAACTGCCATTCAGGAACGTTACTTGAGAGTTTCTTCGTTGAGACAACGGTTTGCAACCGTTCGCCTCCTTCAAAATCAGCTTGAGCAAACTCATGGGATGCAAATTAGCACTCAGACAATAAGAAATCGCCTCAGAGAATATGATTTGAGGCCTCGTGTCGCAGCAAGAGGCCCAGCTCTTACCCCAGCCCATCGAAGGGCGCGTTTGGATTTTGCGAGAGAGCATATCCATTGGGAAGAGGCCGATTGGGAAAGAGTTCTCTTCACAGATGAGTCCTAGATTCTGCCTCTACCATTGTGATCGACGTTCCCTTGTATATACAGACGTCCACATGAAAGATATGCTCAGTGCAATTTCCTGAATTCTACTGGTTTCGGGGGAGGTTCGATTATGGTATAGGGTGGAATATCTTTGACTGCTCGCACAGACCTAGTGGTCGTTGATAATGGAGCTATGAATGCTGAGAAGTATATAAGGAACATTCTTGAAGAGCATGTAGTGCCATTTGCCCCATACATTGGTGAAAATTTCATTTTTATGGACGATAATACCTTGAAGAGGTTGAAGTCTCTCGAATTGAATGGCCAGCAAGAAACCCAGATCTCAATCCGATTGAGCAGGTTTGGGACAACCTCAATTGAAGGCTGAGAAGTTAAGAAAATCATCCAGCTACTCTTAATGACTTGGGAATCCAACTCGGAGAAATCTGGGAAGGATTAGATCAGAACTTTTCAAGATCACTCATTTTGAGTATGAACCGTCGTAGCGGAGCTGTAATTCAAATTCAAATATAGTTTATTTCACAATTACTTTAATACAATAAAAGGAAATTCTTTCAAATATTGTATTTTTCCTTTGTATTGTTTATGTGCATATTTGCGTTGATAAATTTCGAATGTACATTCAATATGAAAACTTTTTTGACTTCTATAGTGAAGGAGTGTGTTACTGTTTACATATTATTTTTTTTTGTGAAGGCAAAGGCGGAAGGATTATCATTTGTTCCAATACAGTAAAAATATTTCTGTCAAATTCAGTTGGGTACCTAAGACAGTATTGAAATATATCTACATGCTATTTCATATTTTATATTTCCTCTGACCATGATGAAAATGGAATTTCAACGATAATCTCACAAAAAATGTTAAGAAGTGGCAAAGAAATACTTATTTCAAAAGATGTTTCATGTTATTTCTAAGACTAATAAACATCAGTTGAAACGTTTTTTACCTACCTGAATTGTTGATTCTACATTACCCTGCAATTTAACAGTCCCAACAAAGTTATGATAATAATAAACCCTCATGCCCTACAGGAAAAAACACAAGAAATTAAACTAAAATGAACAGCAAAAACTATTTAAACATTAGTTGAATGAATTCTAGTGTATTGAATATTTTCTAGGAATACTATAGAAAATCATTTTGATATCCAATTTAATTTATTTAAGTAATTGCTTATTTTTTACAAAAGTCTTGACAACGTTATACATACGATTAGTTAGGTATTGTAACAATAATACACATCAGCTATGGCTTGACGAATGAATTATCAAATATAATTGAGGACCCTTCTATTATGATTCTGGAAGGTAAATCAGTCTTCTTAAGAAACTTCTTTTGTTTGGAACTAAAATCTGTAAACGATTAGAATATCCCTATAAATCTAACCTGAAATTTCTTGTGTATGGGTGCTTACCTTGATAAAAATAATCGTCATCCATATAATGCAGGGATCATACTTTCATATTTCGAGTAATTGGTTTACCCATTTTGTGTTCAAGTTGCCAAGCTTTTCGTTGATCCATCAACACATTATTTCCCAATTTCACCTTCTACCCAAACACGATATTTATCACCAACTTGAGGGAAAGCATGGAAATTGATATTTAATCTTTTCTTTTCTCAGGAAGAACCCTGAAGAACTGAACAATAGGTATTCGAACGATTCATACTTTCTAAAATGACTTCAAACCACAAATATTCACATTAATCGCACAAATACAAAGCAGGAGAACAAAAACTATGTCAACATTTGTAGTTACTGAGATTGTCACCAGGGTGCGTAGCGCATATTTTCCATCGCCTATAGTATATCCAATAATATATCCATGTTGGACACAGTCTACACTCCTACTTTATTTAATTTCTATGAAAACTTTTTCTGGTATCGAATGATGCTACTTGCGTACCTTTTTCAAAATCATTGAAAAGGTGATCAAGACAAGTAGTTGAATGATGGCTTACGTTTGTTGATTCTTCAGCATATCGGAAGTATTTAAAGAACTTTGTTGCAGGGCTCCAGTTTCCAGGGATGAGGGAAGTTGTGAAACGGCCATGGTCAAAGAAGAAGATGTCGATATTGCTGAACAATTCATTGATGGGAATCAACTTTATGACAGAGACAAATTCATATCGAAAGTTGAAGATAACCGCAGTGGCCTCAATGAAATTGACGAGCAAAATGGTTCTTTCTCTATCGCAGACGAAAATCCTACAACAAGTGAAGTAAATCTACAGCAACATAGGTGCGATGTTTGCCAGTTTTCCTTTGAGAACAAATACAATCTCGAAAAACATATTAACTTCGTTCATTCGAATTCGAAGAGACATGAATGTAACTTATGTAGTTTTGCATCAAAACACAAGAAGCACCTAAAAGCACATATAGATTCAGTTCATTTAAACTTAAAAGAACACAAGTGTCACTTGTGTGATTTCGCCTCTAATCGGAAGGTATATCTGGAAAACCACATAAATTCAGTTCATTTAAATATGAGACAGCACAAGTGTCACTTATGTGATTTTGCTGCTAATCAGAAGATACATCTGAAAAACCACATAAATTCAGTTCATTCAAATTTGAGACAACACAAGTGTCACTTATGTGATTTTGCTGCTAATCAAAAGATACATCTGAAAAACCACATAAATTCAGTTCATTTAAATTTGAGACAGCACAAGTGTCACTTATGTGATTTTGCTGCTAATCAAAAGATACATCTGAAAAACCACATAAATTCAGTTCATTTAAACTCAAAAGAACACAAGTGCCACCTGTGTAATTTCGCCTCTAATCAGAAGGAATATCTGGAAAACCACATGAATGCAGTTCATTTAAACATAAAACAACACAAGTGTCACTTGTGTGATTTTTCTGCTAATCACAAGATATCTCTGCAAAACCACATAGATACAGTTCATTTGAATATAAAACGACACAAGTGTCATTTGTGTGAATATGCTTCAAATATTAAAAATCATCTCAAAGCACATATCGATTCAGTTCATTTCAACCTGAAGCAGCATAAGTGTCATTTGTGTGAATATGCTACTAATCAGAAAAATTATCTGAAAAACCACATAGACTCAGTTCATTTAAACATGAAACGACACAAGTGTCATTCGTGTGAATATGCTTCAAATAGAAAGGACAATCTCAAAAATCATATCGTCTCAGTTCATTTGAACCTGAAGAGACACAAATGCCATTTATGTAATTTTGCTTCGAATTATAAAGATAGCCTCAAAAGTCATATGAAGTCGTTTCATTCAAATTCAGATCAAATCTGATGATGTTCATTTGAATTTACTACAAAATGTAAAACTGATTTTAAAATTCACATACAACATTCTCATTTTTTCTGTAATTGTAATTAATTTCACTTTTATTTTTTGTGATTCTTGATAATGGTGTATTTGTTGAAACATTATTTGGGCTGTTACTGCCTTCTACAGGGTGTTGTTGGTCCTGGGAAGGACCGGTTCTTGCCAAACATGTTCTGACTGGACTTGTGCGCTCCATACTTTTTCAATTTTGCAATTACAGTGTGGGGATTCGAACGCGAGTTATCCGATTTGCAATTTCCGAAATTCCACTCACTCTAAGATCTTGAGATGAAGTCAAGGTGACCTCTACCGCAAAAAGTATAATTAATATATAACTTAAATTGCATAATAATTTCCTGCTTCGGCAGACTAGTGGTTGGAGAGAGTGGAATTTCGGAAATTGCAAATCGGATTACTTTCGTTCGAATCACCACACTGTAATTGCGAAATTGAAAAAATATGGAGCGCACAAGTCCAGACAGAACAAGTTTGGCAGGAATCGGTTCTTCACTTTTGTGACACAAATTTAAAAGCAACGATTTATAGTTTTCCATTAAATGTTGATGTTTACAAAAACAAATAGTGTGTGGTTTTCATTGCGTATTCTCCTCATCCCATAAATGTGTTCATTATGAAAATTTATAGTTGAATTTCTTGAGAAACAGGATCAGAGATTCCAAGAATGGCTGCGTTCAGCAGAAAGAGCAGTTGCAAATCTGATCACTATCCTAGAGTGATCAAATAGAAAATTTCTGAACGGTGACATTTTATCATAGATATATATTATATATACTGATTTATCCAGTTTTCACCTTTTGAAGAGTAAATTCGAAGTTTTTTCTGAAAATTTCACCGGCACCAGTAACTACGAATGTAGCACAAATTTTTTCACAAATTCGGGAGGAGAAAAATCATAATTGCTGGAATACGATCTTCTTCAATTTCAATTTTCTTGAAAATGAGAGATACTTTTGGAAAAAGTATCTTTTTCAGCTGTCAAAAATCAAATTTATGGAAAATTTTAGGCTTTTTCGAACAACACATTTTGTGAAATATCTTGAGAACCGTATGTAATAAAAAAAATTTCAACGGCACAAATCTAGTACAAGTAGGTTCATTAACATTTTTTTCGAAAATCCAAAAGTGCTGGGCCAACTTCACACACACTGTTGCCAGGTTTACAAATTTTCCTACGTTCTACTGATTTTTCTCATTTTCTCCATTTATGGAAGAAATTACGAATTTTATCTGAGAATCTGACCGGCATAAGTTGGCACAATCGCGGCACAATCATATAAATCAATTTTCGACGAAGAAAAACGAAAATGCCGAAAAAACTTTTTCCTAATGACCGATTTTGATGAAACTTTCACTATATTGTAGGGAATTTTTTTCTGGAAGTTTTCATGTAGGGTTCATTCCTATATAACGAAGAAAAAATATCGATTTCCCATGAAAAATCCCGGTACTTTCCGGCTTTTACGGGCGACGCTGCGTAAACTATAAGAGATAGAGAAACATGATCGAGGACAATTTTGTAGTGCTCGAAAAGTTGTATAAAAAAAGTCCGCGACGGCATTTGTCTAACTGCCGAAGACAACCCACGATAGCCATTTTTAAAACTTTCAATTCAATCCAAAATAATGGTCAATTTGAAGAGGGCTTTTGACTGGCATGGAATGAATCAATATAAAAATGAATGTTTTTGTTTTATCTGCGGTCAAAACTTTGAGCATCTTCTCTAGTTATAACTGCGAGAGTTTGCCATGGTTCTCCTAATAGTAACTTGAAGTCGGTTTCAAGAAGGGGTGAAAAATCTACAGCATGGTTCAAATAACAGTTCCTGAAAATTTCATATTTTTGGCGTGAAGGGAAAAGAAATAGCTGAAAATTCAAGACGAAAAACAGTTCTTTGTGAATAACTCACGCGAAAAAGATGAAATTTTCAGGAACTGTTATTTGAACCATGCTGTAGATTTTTCACCCCTTCTTGAAACCGACTTCAAGTTACTATTAGGAGAACCATGGCAAACTCTCGCAGTTATAACTAGAGAAGACGCTCAAAATTTTTACCGTTAATTTCTAGACATTTATTTATACGTTTCAGGAATGCTTCGTGCGTTGCTCTTCTTATTTCATCGGGAGGAAGAGATCTGCAAAAGTGTTTAAAAACCAAATTGAGTTTCAAAACTATGAATCTAAAAATCTAAACAAACCTGAACGCATTTCTGACTCGTTCTATGCAGTCCTCTTTATCAGTCAGGGGAGTTGAGTAGACAATATTTTTTATCCTACCCAAACATAATAGTCTAAAGGAGTTAAATCGGGAGAACGTGGTGGCCAAAGATGTGGACCATTGTTCGCCAAGCATCGATCTTCAAATAGCCTGTAGAGGATATTTGACACATTGAGTGAATTGTGTGGAGGCGCGCCATCTTGTTGATACCATAAGTCATTATGGTTCTGTACTAGCGGCTCAATTATTTGAGTCAATATGTCAGAATATCTATTTCCTAAGGGAGAACATTCTTTAAATAATGCAAACATGTGTAGTGTTCTATCATACCAGTTAAAGTCCCATCATAAATGTGAACATCGAGAATTGCATTATTTTTGATGGCGCTAAAAACATTGAAACTCCAGGTCTCTTGAAAGTTCCATTGTCTGAAGTGGTGGTTGTTCTCTTCATCCCAATAATGACTGTTATGCCTATTGAAAGAACCATTCTTTGTGAATTTAGATTCATCTGTCCAAATTATACAGTCCAAAAAGTTTTCTCTTGAAATCGAATCATCATAGCTTCGCAAAACTCTGTTCTCCTGACGAAATCAGTTTCCTTCAAATGCTGTACCTTATTGAATTTATATGGGTGCATTTTATGTTTTTTTAATATTCTCCAAACACTCGATTGAGATAATCCCAGATCAATCTCGGCATCTTTGAGAGAATTTTGAGGATTCACACGAAAATATGCAAGAACTGTAATTTCGTTGTTCTCATCTTCTACTACACTTTTTCTCTGTGTATAGTTTTCTTAACGAAAGATCCGACATTTCTCAAGTTTGTCATGGTTCTGTTAATGGTATCTCTCGTTGGTCTGGGTCGGTCAGGAAACCTCTCAATGAACAGTCGAATCGTTCTATCTACAACTTTATTACATTCTCCATGAAGTAGAATGAGATTTAAATAATCTTCATTGGTAAAATTAGGCATAGTGATCGATTTTATAACTTAATACGAATTATCACCAAATTAATAGTAAACACAAAATGCTACTGAATAAAGAGGAATTTGGCAGATGTAATTAATGATATCTATCATTAAAAAAAAAAGAATGTAAAACATGGTAAGTTTTTGCATATGGTTCATAAGGAATTATTTATTTATCACTGGAGAGAAAACCGATGGCCGATTAGTTGAAATAAAGAGGTTTCCGATACAAATTCGAATCAAAATTCGCCATTTACTTTTTTCTCTTGCATATTAGGGTAGTAAAATCTAAAACATGGTTTAAGTAACAGTTCCTGCAAATTTCATCTTTTTGGCGTGAAGGGAAAAGAAATAGCTGCAAATTCAAGACGAAAAACAGTTTTTTGTGAATAACTCAGAAAATATCCACTTTAGGGCAAGGGTGTGATGAATACACTCACATTATTTTTTAACGTAGATTCAATATCTGCCATAAAAAAATGGGGTTCTAATTTGAAAAAATTGATTTTTCACGATTTTGTCATCCCTAACTTTGAAAGCAATTTTTTCACCCCCTGTATCATGAATCGCGATTTCGAATTTTAAAATGAAAATTTTCCATCCAAAAACCTCGAAGTTATTCTTGTTTCAGCGGAGCTCTATTTTCGATTTTTTTTTTTCGAATTTTCCCGCTCAGAGAGAATTTTCCAACCAAAACTGAAAAATGTTTCATCAAAATAACTTGAAATTTTCTAATGCCCACTTGCACCGTCAAATATATGTCTGACTTACGTCCAACTCAAATTTAAAGTTAGGTTTGAGACGCCGATTCTCTTGCACCGCAGTTTAAGTGCCACATAAGTGATGACTATTTTGAGCCGCGAATATTCGTGGCTTAAACAAGACTTTAGCCCGTCTCAAATATTCAAACGTCAAAAACGAACTTTAGTTTTGACGTGTTGTTTTTGATTACGTGAATTTAATAATTATTATGGATAGATTTTTATTGAATGGAATTGATGATCTATATGGGGATGATTTCGACATATTAGATATCATTGACTATGGCTTTCCTAGAAGTCTAGAATTTAATAGGGCCGATCACTACCATGATATGGACGATTTCGCATTTTTTTGGCGATTTCGTTTGACCAAAAAAAACTACTCTGCAACTGCTGAGATTAATTGAGGATGATTCAGGATTGCCAAGTGATATGAAAGTACATATCTTATGTATGATGATGTCAAACCTCAAAGAAGGGAGTTTAAGCCTTGATGATTGTAGGAATCAGAGTGTATCACCGATGAGTCAACTCCTTACGTGCCTCCGACTCTACGCATCAGCCGGACATTTATTGGCTGTAGCCGATTTGAAGAAAATCCACGAATCTACAGTATCAAGAATAGTTGTTCGAGTTTCAGTATTCATAAAAATGCCTCAGACGGAAGCAGAATTACGTTCCTCCCTAACCCAATTTTACCAAATTGCTGGCTTTCCCCGTGTTATTTGAGCAATTGATTGTAACCATGCAATTATTAATTCTGCAGGTACTATTTACTCTTGTGAATATGAAAAGTATTACTTCGATGATATTCCACAGGTGCAGAATTAGGTCATTCAAGTTACGAATAAAGAATTGTTGAAATCAAATGAAATCATTTGCTTCAAATGAAAAAAATATTGGTTGTACTATGCCAGTTCGTCAGCGGCCCAAAGTATATGTCGTTCTGTGAATCAGAATACTGAAAAGGAAATTGCATAATTATTTTGTTCGTCTATGAATTCGCATGTTCTTCTTACTTCGCTGTGCTCAGTGCCGACACAAAACCATATGGTCATGTCGCATTTCTATGTCAAAACAAACAAATTCACTGATTTATACAGTGTTGCCAGAGTTGGCATTGCTTAGCGCGTGCTTAACAAAGTCGTTTCTATTAGATATGCGGTGCAAGATCTGATCCGTTAAGGCGGGGAAAAGCATGACTCAAAATTTAAGGGCGCCTTAGTTAAGGGTGCCTTAACCAGAAAACGGTGTTCTAATTTGAAAAACGGAAGTTGACGTCATTTCCGGAAAAACCGGAGGTGCTCATGCCTTGAAAATATTTTAGATATCATCAGCATCGTGAAATACTTATATAAGTGCTGAATTTCATGAAAATACGTTCAGTAGTTTCCCGTATAAATATGGGTGAGGATCCTCGTGAAAGACCCTGTAGAGCCAGGGTAAAAAACCTCAGCCGGAAAAACCTGTCTCCCGTAAAAAAAATAAAATAAAATTGTTGTATCTGAATACAACATCTGCCATTTAGTATAAGACATCTTAATTATAACGAGTTTAAGAAAAATGTTAAAAGCTTATTGTTAGAAAAATGCTATTATACAGTGAATGAATACTTGTATGATTGTATCAGAACTTAGTTTATTTTTTGTATTTTGACTTATCCTATACATGTATTCACATGTCCAAAAAGATTAATAAATTATTATTATTATTATTTTATATAGAAGGACATCATGATTATCGAAACGGCTCCTAGGAGGAAGGATTTCCAAACACAAACTCCTACCTGAAAATAAAAAAAAACAGTACAGCAAGAGAATACGATTTCTACTTCATCAAATTGATCTGAAATTTTCAACCCATTGCAAAAATGAATTTGATACATTGTGTATGGCTCTAATGCTATCTTGAAATTTATAAATCGAACAATTATTAATTAGGTGATTCACCACATTCACAATTGAAGAGTGGAAATTCAAAAGGGTCTAAGTGCCAAAAAAATCGAACTGAAATATTACATAAAAAATGTCTCAAACTCATGAAAAAAGTTGAAGAAAATTGTTTTTTTCATCATAAATGATGACTGCCTGAAGCGGATGGCACATGAACTGTTTCGTAGGCTGTTGGCGTTGGCACATAGACCCCATAAAAAATGAAATCTAAAATTTCGTGAAAATGGCACTTAGACCCTTTTGAATTTCCACTCTTCAATTAGGACTATCAACTGAATTCTACTTGAAAAGCATGCTATTGGTACGGTCATGACCTTTTCTTATTCGATTAAGAAGGGGCCATATTCTCCTGGGAAGGTTAAAACCAGGAACTTTATTCGATGGATCAGATATTAGATCTTTATTAGATAAAGAACATGCATCCCATTCGGATTTCCAGATTTCCTCGTAGCTGAAGTTCGAATTCAGAAAGTTATTCGACCAAATAGGTTTACGGGATTTCAGTCTTGGAATTCCATTTTCTGGAACGTAGGAAAGTATCGGAAAAGAATCCGGAAATAAATTGAATTTATTCCAAGAATTCCAAGTTGCAGACTGTCTTCGTATATGGGGAGAAACTATATTTGATAGCACTTCTGGTAGGTGTAGATCGGATGGTTCCAGTAATTATTCTCATAATATCTATTTTGAATAATGCCAGATATGGGAAGGTCTAACTCCTTCCAAAAAGGCTATTAAAAACACTTCCATCAGTTTTTTGTATCGGCAAGCTTCCACAATTCCCCGAGATCTTTGATAATCTTCGTTCACATAAAAAAAATTAAAAAAAAATGTCCACTTGTTCACCGCAACACTGGCACAGATAAATCGAGAAATTGAAAATCAGAGGATCAATTACGAAATGTAATTCAATTAATCAATTATAACATAGATAAACTGATCTAGAAGGAAAGTTGATTCATCAGATGAGAAAATCAGATAGAAAGCCACTCAACTCTCAAAATGACAGAACCCAAGCGTACTACTCAAGTACTTCACTTCACATGAAACAAACGAACTATTAGCAAAAATAAAACAATGGTTGTCTGAGTTTTCGGTGTGGCCTCCGTAAAGGCAAAGAATTTTTCCAACCTCATGATAAAAGATCTCTGAGCCTGGGAATCGAAAATGGTATTCATTTCGATGATTACTATTTTGAATTAAACTATGTTTAAAAAAAATCATAATGTACTGTTCAGACATAAATTCTTCATCGTTTATAAAAAAAACAATCAAATTTTGATACGCCACTGTATGAAGTCATTAATTTTTCTTCCTCAGAGCATTATATGAACGATTATTTCAGTATTGGACAAAATAATTACCAAAGATTCCTCTAATTATAGGAAATTTTCCAATATTTCCATGCTCACAGATGCTGTGTAGAGGGTGAGCAAGTGTTGCAATACAATCGTTTGATTCTATGTGGGAAAGATTATTTCAAAACATTCGAATTCTACAAGAACAACCCAATCATATTGAGGAAATGATGTCTTATAAAAATGATTGAGTGAAGGTTGACAAGATTATATATAGATACCAAGCAAGATTGTCTGGAATTTGCAAGCATATTTCAGCCCTGCTACTCTACAAGGTTGTACGTACTAAAAAAGATCTTGAGAATTCTACTGATTGTGAAGGTAAAATTCATTGTTTAGTTATGTCTCTGTTGTTTTTATTTTTGTGTTCCATAACAATGAAATGTACAAAACAGAAAACATCAGGATTATCCATATTCGATGAAAACTAAGAGAAAGATTGAAATTAGTTTGAGACCTAACAGAACATGAAAACATGCATGATGGTAATTGAACATCAGCATGAACAATATATTCATTTAATAGAAGCTTCTAATTTTTTTTCTATTTAGGAAGGGAAAAAATCTATGAAAAGAAAATGGTTGATGAATTTTGAATAAAAATGGACATGCTTCAGAGAACTGTATGTATGCAGAATATGACATGATCATCGATTAATCATGTTGAAGAATTCATTACGCTAGATTTTAATGTATTATTCATTTATCGCATCTTTCTTGTGTCTTAGGCTGCAGTTATAATAAAATAAAATTATTCAACTTATCTATGGATTGATTGCACCTTTTCCATAGCTAAATGACAGTCATCACTATCAAGCTATTTTTAATATTAATATTAAATTGATACATATATGTATAATATATTGTTCAAAATTGCTAATTCTCGGAATTTATTTGAAATTCCACATGTAGATTTGATCATTGTTGAACATAAGTTCAATTTTGCAACAATCGAGAGAATCACCTAAACTCACAAGGTCTCTAGTTTTATTGAACATTTTCATATGACTTACATTTAGCACTTTCAACTAGGCTCCTTAAAATGTTGAGACTTCTATTGTATATTCAAAAATATTAAGTAGACTCAAAGTAATTTATTTCGATAAGAATGAAAATTATTGTACAAGAACAATCTGAACAAAAATTTAAAATGTTTTGACTTGAACTGCTTTTTTGGTAGGGTTTGTGAAGGTTTAGCCTTCCTCTCCAGTAGCAGAAATGTTTTCATATGAAGCATTGTTTTCAATTGACATCAGTTTCCACTCTTGCCTGTTTTCATTCTATAATCTTCTGTTCGGAAATGGTGTGAGCATACTCTGATATGTTTAGATGAAGATTTTTCCTTTTATCAAAACATGCTCCCAGGATATACGTCTATCAATTTCCTTTTTTTGATTTTTACCACGAAAATGAGCTCCAGGATTCTAGATTTTTCAGAATTACATCAATAAACAAAACAATTAGTGTTTTTCACGGTTTTTTTTCCTTAGGCATATCTTTTTATCCAATAAAAACGTAAAAATATACCTAGCTTTCACGTACTAACTGTCAAAACGATACTCGTTTCGGGCTTAGTTCCAGCTAACGCCGGCGGTGTCGCATAGAGTTGTGTTTTGCTCTATTCTTCATCAGGTTTATGTTTGCATGCATCAGTTCGTAATAGTATATTCTAAAACAAGTTGCAGAATGAGCTCCTATTCCAACACGAATGCGAAATTCGAAAACGAGCGACGTAGGAGCGAGTTTTCGAAAGCATGAGTGTTGGAATTGCCTTCTGCAACGAGTATTAGACGATATTTTCTCTATTTCAGTAAAGTTTTGTGGAAAACTTGCGAAATTGAAATAAAAATTCAGATCAGTGACTTTTGTATTGTATCTTGGCAGTTGGTGTCACTAACGAAATTTGACAGATTGCGGAATTTGAATTAATTTGTTTCGAAAATTGAGTAGATCGGAGGTCAGTACTGACAACCACAAAACGAAAAATATAACTGAAAACAATGCTGTAATGAGTTTCATTACAGCACTACTTTTAGTACTGTAATGAACTCATTACGATACTGAAATAGAGAAAAATAATTTAATTTTTTATGGGGGCCCCACCCACTGAAACTTAATTATGGAGATCGAGCACAAAAACCACCAGATGGCGCTGAAAATCGCCTCAAATGAGATTAACTGGCTTAATATCCTTCTTTATATAAGATCCTCCTGATACGAAACATAAATCTGGATTAAATGCTTGGCAAAACTTGTAAAAGGAAGATAATATTTTGGTGTTGGCATTTCTGTCCTGGTGTCAATTGTCACTGTCAACAGTGTCATGTCATGAAAATAAGGACTTTTCAATTTCAACACAATAAAAAATAACAATAATGATAAACATCTTTATTTTAAAATATATATTCATACAATAAATCAGTTCAAGAGCGTCTGAAATATTTATAATTAATTTCTTTCCCATTTGTTCTATTGTTACATGTTTATTTAAATGAGCGAAAAAAGGTTTGAATATTGACTATGTAGATGAGAAAATGATACAAAGTGTAATTCAGTTATGCAAGAAATCATATAGCCATCATAATAAACATTTGTATTCAAAAATACGTAGACACAAAATGAAGTAGTTTAGAATGCATAGTTAAAGAGCAACTGGACATTTATAATTTATTTCCTTGTCATTGTTGTTATTTCTTTAGGAGAAAAGATGAATCAACAAAAAAAAAAGTTAATTTTCTTCGCATGTGAATGCCAGATAAAACGATCTTCAACAATTATGACGAATAAGCAATTTTCTTATTTTATTGGTCGACTTGTCAAACAACTACAGAATGGACTGAATCTGTATGTTTTTTGAGTGATATTTTATGATTGGCAGCATACTGGCACAATCCACACTTAAATCGCTTCAAATTTAAATGTACTGAATCTATATGTGACTTGAGATAAAATTTTTTATTTGAAGCAAAATCACACAAGTGACACTTGTGCGGCTTTAAATTTAAATGAATCGAACGTATATGAGATTTGAAGTCAGACATTTTATTTGAATAATAGTCGCATTGATCACACTTGAATCGCTTCAAATTTAAATGTACCGAATCTATGTGTGCTTTGAGTGTTGATTTATGATTCACAGCAAAATCACACAAATGACACTTGTGCGACTTTAAATTTAAATGAATCGAATCTATATGTGATTTAAGTGTCGATTTTAGATATGCAGCAAAATCACACAGGTGACACTTATGCGGCTTTAAATTTAAATGAATCGAATCCATATGTGATTTGAGAGTTCTGCTACTACTTGCAGAAAATTCACACAGATCACAATTATATTGCCTTAAATTCAAATGAACCGAATCTATATGTGTTTTGAGGTAATATTTTCGATTTGTAGCAAAATCACACAAATGACACTTATGCGGCTTCAAATTTAAATTAATCGAATGTATATGAGATGTGAAGTCAGACATTTTATTCGAAGCAAAGTCGCATTGATCACACTTAAATCGCTTTAAATTCAAATGTACCGAATCTATATGTGCTTTGAGTGATGATTTATGATTTGCAGCAAATTCACACAAATGACACTTATGCGGCTTTAATTTTAAATGAACCGAATCTATGTGTGATTTGAGAGATCTTCTACGATTTGAAGCAAATTCACACAGATCACATTTATATTGCCTCAAATTTAAATGAATCGAATCTACATGGCTTTTGAGATTAGTTTTTATATTGGTGGCGTACTCACAAGAATGGCATTTATGACGTTTCGAATTTGAATTAATCAAATCGATATGATTCAATTCAAGAGTTTGTTTGTGAATCAATTCTTCGGAATTTTCATTTTCTTCAGGAGTTTCCTCGTCTTTATAGGACAAAGCGACAGATACCTTATGAACTTGTTTGGTTTCACCACTGAGGTTATCGCAACTTTCCGTTTTGACAACGAAGGCATCTCTATCGTGAACTCGATCTTCATCGATGAATTGCTCAGCAACATCCACATCTTCTTCTTTGATCATGTGGGTTTCAGAACTTTCTTTATCACCGAAAAATTGAGGGCTGAAACAGATAAATACGTTCGATATGATAATTAAAAAACCAACAAGGATAACTTGTATTCAGGAACATAAAATGCCTAGAGGAAAATGATATAGACCTCAGGCAAAATAGTGAATACAATATGATGAATGCAAGAACCCAGCATGTTTTATCATCTGCGACGAATGTCGGATATGAATGAATAACTAGAAATGCAGTTGTATGGTATGATGATCTTCCTGATGCAGTGAAAACATCTAGGACTCTTGACACATTCACAGGAAAAGTAAAGGTGGTGATTGGAATGAATTGTAATTTTGTTGATTGTAATTGTATTGTAAACATATCTTTTCATTATAAACCTGATATGGACTCTTTAAAGTCCAATTTGGGTTGATGAATACATTAAAAAAATCTCAACATTCATCTTGTCTTGATAATGTTTTCACACATTTTCAAAATAGTACACTGGTAGCGTCACTAGATACCAGAAACAGTTTTCATAGAAATGCAAATAAGAGAATTAGATTTGAGGAAGGGTGTTAGGTCGTCTGACCTCAAATACACCTTGACTACCGGAGACGGCAATTTATTCATTTGAGCAATATATCTATCGATTCGTAGAAGGAGATAACCAAATACAAAAATTTCTCACCGATCACTGACAAATGCATTGTTTCCTTTATTTTCAATCCGGTTTCCAACAGTTTCCATTGTGTTGTTTGATAATCCTTCTATTTTCATAAACACAACGGATTAAACAACTTCATTTTATCACACCAGATTTACAATGGACGCTCGAATCGTCGATCTCATACCCCTTACTTTTACACCAGATTCTGTTTCGGAATATTTCCAAATTAGGTGTCAGTTTCTACTACTGAAAACTTCTGGCTTAGAAATTTGATATTTCAGACAAAAAATCATGAAATTACGTGAAACTGGATGCTCATATCAATGTGGGAGATATGACATAAATTGACAAATGACAACTAGCTACGCCAACATTTGTCAATACTACCAACATTTCGCTCAAAGAACCCCACTTTGCTTACAATCACTTTACGGAACAGCTAGCAACCTGTTCTTTCAAAGAAGTTCGTTTGCCTAAAAACTCGCTTTGCTTACAGTTCATTGAAATTGAGAAATTCATCGTGTGTGTGCTCCGATTAGATTTTGTTTCGCCAATTTGAGAATATGCAGAATGTTTCGATTATTCAATCGTAGGTGGCGCCACACTCAAATTATAACAGATTCTTGTGCTGAGTTCGTCATGATTCTATGGGGCCGTTCCACTTGGCGATCACAACGATCAAAATGCTCCTTTAGGCGTTCCACTTAACGACCGCGGTCTTTGTGACTCCCCAAAGGGAGCGTTCCACTTGGCGATCACAACGCTCACGCTCACGACCGCTCTTTTCCCCATTCCACTTGCTTGCTAGCGCTATTATGTTAACTCAAGTGGAACGGATTATTGGGCGTTTTGGGCTGTCATGAAAGAATGACAAGAAGTAGAAGTCATTCTAAACAATAAATTTAATTAAAGTGTACAACAGTTAGAAATATTATAATAAATATATATCTAAACTGTATTCTGAACGTTCCACTTGGCGATCACAACGATCAAAATGCTCCTTTAGCCGTTCCACTTAACGATCGAGGTCTTTGTGAGCGCGGCAAAATCATCGCTCACTCCAAGCCATAGATATAGATATAATCTATATCTATGCTCCAAGCTCAAATCGACACACACATTTCGATGTTCTGTGACCAAAGGTATGTTCTGTGACGACCTATCTCAATAGGCGATTCAACTTCATCTCGAAACCACCTAGCGGCAAAAATTTCAAACTAATTGTGAGTATCCCTTACTTTGAGATTGTACTGATTTCACAGTGATTGTTCGTGTATTTACTTTTTCTACAGTTGTTGGTGAGAGTTGAAAGCTTCAAAGTTCATTTTCTACTTCTCGTTGATTTATTTGTGTTTGAAAATGAATTATATAAGAAGCAATATTCCGAAAATCGGAGTTTAATGTTGTATTTATGGATGTAAACGTCGTGCTAACAAGGACCATGTTAAATGCTGAAAAGAAATGCAGTTCCTACAAAAAACTTCCTAAGGGATCTCATGAAACCACTACCATACAGAAAAGACCGACTATAATCAAATATGAGCCTGCATAGCCAATTGTAATAATTTTTATTTGCATAATGTTCTTTTCAATTAAAAGTAATTCATTTTCTGTTGAAAACCAATTATGGATCAATGGGAGATCCAGAAATTGACAAAGAGCTCCCTACACAGGTAAAGAACTGAAATATTCTCATAGTCATTATATTTAAGTTATAATTTCAGGAAATATCCAGAACAACCGACGAACGGTTGGCTGCGGAAGCTTAATGTGGTTTGGCAAAAGTTAAGTATGAAGATGTTGCAGTTGATAGTTTGAAAATTCGGAAAATATGTGACAATACAATAACTGACAAAAACTTGAAGAGCATAACAGGATGAATTCTTTTCATATGCTCGACACAAGCAAGAAATTCTGCAGAAGTGAATATGTCAACTTCGATTTTTTCAGATGATACGTTTTGAAAGTAGTTCCTTATCAGTATGTACTGTCCAAATATCTTTTGATTACTTTGTTCATAAATTTTACTTTATAGTGTCCAAATTATATATACCAAATGAGCCCGAGGTGTGTACCAAGCTTTCTGGGGTTAATAGTACATTGAAAAATAAGTAAAGTTTGTTAAACTCATGGACCAAAATGCATATTGAGGGAGATATATCCTTCCAAAGTTGATGAAATTAAAAAATTCTCTGCATAACTTCTGAACGGTGAATGCCACCAGATTAAAATTTCGTGTATAAATGTCCCTGAATACATTTTTTTTATTACACTTCTTTCTACATTTCTGATACTTTCACCCTCAGAAAGCTTGGAATACATTTTTGACTCACCTTGTATACAAATGTCTTCTAGTTCTTTAAAAAAATTGAAAGTATAAAGGTATGTCAGAATAGAAACCTGGATGGTTGTAATTGTTTAACATATGTTATTTCATTGGCAATTGTTCAATTATGGGAATAAATTTATTGGTTATTTGTTTTGAAAATTTGTTTCATCTTCATGTTAACAAGGATTTATTAGTATCTTCAGTCACTTGACGAAAGTTTTCATGAAATTTGATACAGATATAAAATCCCAATTACATGTTTCTTATTTTGCATTATGACCATTACATCCCATAATAACACCAGCAATTTACGGGACCCAAGCCTTTGTGATTGCTTTTCCTATAATATTAAGTAAATGAAAACTATTTTCATAATTTATTAGTACCCAACTCCTACTTTTTGGAACGGCTCCCAAATATGTGAATTATTCACTTAAAGTAAGGAATACTCTAGTTTCGTATGAATCCATCATTCAACTTAAGAATATATTATATTATAATATATTAACTCGCTCAAAGATCTTCATAAACAAGAAAGTACAACACAAAGTGTTTAAGCAAACTCAATGTTTACAGAGGGCGCAACCTACCCTTGAATCGCGTATAGATGCTTGAAATGAAAGTGAAAGAGGACGTTCAGAATACAGTTTATGGCGGTATTCTGCTTTTTCTCTGTAAGCTACGAATCTGTAGCGTACGATTGATCTGTAATTTATCTATGGATCTGTATGTGGCTGACTTACAGATTCGTAAATTATGACATTCTGGAAGTTTTTCTGTAGCTCTCGTATTGAAAGTGTCAATTTTGAACTACTCCCTAATAAGATCGTAACTACTTCGTAAGAAGATCATAGAATAGAATTTATTTTCCTATCATTTCGGCTCGTAAGTATTGATTATTGGATATATTTATGTTCAATTCGTGTTCGTTACAAGGAGAAAGAGAAATTAATAACCGAAGTACAAAGATAAATTACAAAAGTAGTTGAGTTTAGTAAAGTATTTTATATTCTGTGACTAAAACAAATCATTCAACATAACCTCACAATACACCTTTTGATATGTTTCCGATCACTTGTAAGCTACAGATTTATAGAAAGCGTCGAGAATCGTAATTGTCCTGTAAACTTATGAAAAGTTACAGATTCGCTTACAAATGAAAGCAGAATACCGCCATTAGATATATGTATTATAATATTTCTAACTGTTGTACACTTCAATTAAATTTATTGCCCTAACCCCTAACTTCTACTTTTTTCAATCTTGTCATTTCTTTCATGACGCCCTAAAATCCGTTCCACTTGAGTTAACATAAATGCGCTAGCAAGCAAGTGGAATGGGGAAAAGAGCGGTCGTGAGCGTGAGCGTTGTGATCGCCAAGTGGAACACCCCCATAGAGCGCGCTCGGAGAATATTGACCCTCAAACAAGTTCCAATGACGAAATATGACGTTATGTTCGCTCTGTACGTAGAGCATCAAGCAACTCAGCACAAGAATCTGAATATGAGAGGGGCGCAACCTACAATCGATTAATCGAAACATTCCTCCTTAGAATATAGAAAACAGAGCACACACGAAAAATTCCTAATTTTAACGAACTGTAAGCAAAACGAGTATTTAAGCATAGAGATAGTATACTATCTCTATGTATACGTAAATTCTTTGAAAGGAGAGGTTACTGGCTGTTCTGCAAAGAGATTAAAAATCCTCTATGATTATAAGCGGCGTAGGGTTCTTGGAGCGAAAATGTTGGTAGTAATCACGAATTATGTTGTCATTTGTCAATTTATGTCATGTCTTCCACCTCGACATGAGCATCCAGTGTATTGTAATTTTATGATTTTTTGTCTGAAATAACAATTTTCTTCGAGTTTTCCGCAATAGAAACTGACACCTATCATTCAAAAATACATTTTACAAATGTTCTAAAACAGAATCTGGTGTATAAGTCAGGCGAAAGAGATCAACGATTCGAGCGTCTATTGTAAATCTGGTGTGATGAAATAAAGTTATTTAATCCGTTGGTTTTATGAAAATAAACGGATTATCAAACAACATAAGTAATGGAAACTGTTGAAAACCGGATTGAAAATAAAGGAAACGCCTATGTCAGTGATCGGTGAGTATTATTTTTATGTGGTTATCTCATTCTACGAATCGATAGAAAGAATGCCAAAATGAATAAATTGCTAGATTCTTAGAGCTGGAACAAGTGGTGGATGTAGGCCCAAGAAAATTGTTAAAGTACTTTGAGACATCTCAGCCTGCCTGGTATACAGTGTGGGGATGCACAGTGGAATTTTAGGTCAAGGTGTATTTGAGGTTGGACGACCTAACCTCTAAACTAATTCTCTTATTCGAAAACTGTTTCTGGTATCAAAAAACACTTCCTTCCGGTTAAATGGGGTAACTTTGAACAAAAATTTAATTTTGTTATATCGACTTATGGTGAAAAAACCATTAGATTTGGCGACATCTGGTTTTCACTACTCAATTCGTATCACATTCAAGAATGGCACGACAGCATTTACATGAAAATAAGTTCAGAGAGTTAGCTATTCTGACATGTTACTTCGAACCTAAAATATCCATGTTCGATATGGATTTGTTGCTGTAATTGTAAGTATTTGCACTACATGCTAGCAAAATATATCTGCAACAACAATACATTATCCTAGCAAGAGTATATCAAAGGAATTTCAAATACTTCAACACATTTTGTTCTATTTATACTTTTAGAGAACTCATGGTTTTTGGGGTAACTTTGAATGTGTTCAATGAAGCTCAAGGTTTGAATTAACTGGATTTTTTCTTGTAGAAAATGTTCCGCTCTTACTAAAGAAAAAATGGAGCAGGAAAATATGCCACTTATAGTGCAGCTTCAGAAATCTCATTGAAAGCTCCCGGTGAAATAAATTGAGAAAAAAATTTTTTCTTTGCTTGAGTTTTCCTGGCAATAATTATACCGATCACCGAATTATTCACAGCTCGGCAAGACCCCCACGGTAGGCAGAAAAGGAAGGAGCTCTCTTGTTTAGTGCAAATCATCTTCACCCATATCTGAGAAGTTGGGACTAGATAGTTCAGTCCTATTTATTGTTTTCTGATACCTTTTTTTCTATTGTTACAAAATATTAGTTTAATTCAGTTTATGCCAACTTTATTTTTCAGGAAAACTTCGGTTTTTTGATTCATTTTTTGTGATAATGAAAGGCTGATACCATTTAAAAAAAAAATTTTTAGTATATCATTTCCATTTCACATAATTTTTTACTTACTTTAAGTATTGAGGTGCTCAAAGAAATTCTCTCAGGGAAGTTGAATCGAATTGCGTGGTTTCTTCATAGTCGTTCAAAGTTTCCCCTATCGTAGGGTAACTTTGGACTTATACCATAATTTAATTAAAAAAAAAAGGTTATTGATCATTTTGAAATCTAATTTTTTGTCAGCAGCAAGCTCTAACAGATGCCCAGGATATATATTTTTTTGGGAGCCAAAAACTCGATTTTTTAAAAGGATACCATATTTTTTTCACTCACATATCAATTCGTGCAGTAAAAATAGGTAGAGTGTCAAAGTTCGAATTCCAAAAAAGGCAGAAATTCGATTTTGTCAAATCGAAACCGTATTTTTTTCAATTCCATTTCAATTTTTAAAGAACAAATAAGTAAAGTCTTTTAAGGGTTCCCTATATATGAAATGAACCATTTTTGAGTGATTCAGAAATAACTGTTAGCAACGAGCATATTATAATATGTGAGGGTTCAATTATGATCTATGTTCACCCTTTCATAAGAATCTGTATGACTTTATTCAAAATAATCCAGGTTTGTTAAAACTGAAGAATTTATCTTGCAATGTATTGGCAGAATTCTGTTCCAGAATGAATAAGGAAATCCACCAACCAAGAAATATTGAGAAGGTGGAAGTAGGTGGACGAAATTTTCAAAATGTGTTATGATTCAATTTTCTATTCTGATATATCTCAATAAAAGTTCGGGAAGCTTCATGATTTGTTTTATAAGTTTTGCATTAGAATTTAAGCTTTCGATATGTATGTCATATTTTCGAAAAATAACTCGTTATTTTCATTATGAGCAGTTCCATATATATGAAATGTACCATTTTCGAGATATTCAGAAATAACTGTTAGCAACGAGCATATTATGATCAATTATGATCTATCTTCATCCTTTCATAAGAATCTGTATGACTTTATTCGAAATAATCCACGTTTGTTCCAACTGAAGAATTTATCGTGTAATGTATTGGCAGAAGTCTGTTCCAGAATGAATAAGGAAATCCACCAACCAAGAAGTATTGAGAAGGTGCGAAAAATGTTTGGAAGTAGGTGGACGAAATTTTCAAAATGTTTTATTATTCAATTTTCTATTCTGATATATCTGAATAAATGTTTGGGAAGCTTCATGACTTGTTTTATAAGTTTTGCATTACAATTTAAGTATGTCATATTTTCCGAAAAATAACTTGTTATTTTCATTATGAGCAGTAAAAAAACTAGTGGTCGTTTTCTTTGAACAATGAAATAAGTTTTGAGGAATATCAACAACAGAAGCATAAAAAAATATTCTGAATAAAGTCGAAGATTTTAATGAAAGGGCAAACATATATCATATGCTAAGGATAATGTAAATAACTTCACAACATTGTCGAGTTATCATTCTTATACTATCAGAAATAGTGATATTTTCTCTTTACCGAAGCATAGAACTAGTAAATTCTCCATCATAAAGCACTTAAACTATATAACCACTTGTCTAGTACAGTTAAGTCAATGTGTAAATTTAAGTATAAAAAAGCTGTGAGAGATTTTGTTGAAAAAGTGCTTCTATAGTGTTGATGAATACTTGCGAAGTGATTTACTTGTTTAGTTTGTAGGTATATTGACTACTTGTCCTATACATTGATTTGTCAGAAAGGATCAATAAACTTTATTATTATTATAATATTAAGCTCGTCGCAGTTATTTCTGAATATCTCGAAAATGGTACATTTTAGATATAGGGAACTTTGAAAATAGACTCCACTTATTTTTACCCCACAAATTCATGTGTGAGTGAAAAAAATACGGTTTCCATTTGAATGAAATCGAGTTTTTGGTTTTTTTTGAATTCCAACTTTGACACTCTCATTTTACCTCCCAGTATATCAAAACCTTATATTCTCTACAGAGTGACGTCGAATATCTTTTAGGTAACTCATTTCAAAAAACACATCTGAGATTGTGCGTTGCGCTTTCATTGAATTTTCAGTGTTCTACAAGCCTCAATTTGTATTTTTTTTCACAAAACAGTGAATAAATCGAAAACGGCCTCAGATGGCTATAGGGAAAATGAATGTGGCATTCGAAGATCTATCCAAAAAACTTATAATATACAGGGTGTTCCATTTGAAATAAGAAAGTTGATACCATCTCCGGTGAAAGCGGATTTCATTGATATTTGAAAATATATCAATGAAGGTCTACTCGGCTTATATATCCACACAAAATTTGAAATTGATCGAATAATTATTTCTCCTTAAACTTCTCCCGGTGGGACACCCTGTATAGCTTTGAAAGAAAAAATCGTTCAAAGTTACCCCGTTTTGCGGTACCATATTTCCGAAATCAGTGAAAATATGTTCAAGCCAGTAGCTGAATGATGAGTTTGTTTGTTCTGTAATTCTGATTGTATTTGAGGATATTTGTTGCAGGGCACAATTTTCCGACAATGAAGCAAGTTGTGAAACCAACATGGTCAAAGAAGAAGATGTCAATATTGCTGAACAATTCATCGATGGGAATCGACTTTATGGCAGAGCCGAATTCATATTGAAAGTTGAAGATAACCGCAGTGGCCTCAACGAAATTGATGAGAAAAATGGTTCTTTCTCTATGGCGGATGAAGATCCTATAACAAATGAAGTAAATTCACAGCAACATAGGTGCGATGTTTGCCAGTCTGAATTCTGGAGCAAATATTCTCTCAAAAGACATGTTAACACTGTTCATTCAAATTCAGAACGATATGAATGTCACACAAGTGATTTTGCTGTTACTCAGGAGAAATATCTGAGAAACCACATAGATTCAGTTCATTCAAACATAAAACGACACAAGTGTCATTTGTGTGAATATGCTTCAAACCACAAGAGCAGTCTCAAAGCACATATTGATTCAGTTCATTTAAATTTAAAACCTCACAAGTGTCACCTATGTGATTTTGCTGCAAATCAGAAAAAAAATCTGAAGATACATATAGATGCGGTACATTTAAATTTGAAATATGAGTGTCATTTGTGTGAACATGCTTCAAATCAAAAGCATGGTCTCAAAGCACACATCGATTCAGTTCATTCAAATTTGAAGGGACACATGTGTCACTTATGTGATTTTGCTACTAATGAGAAGAAAAGTCTGAAAAACCACATAGATACAGTTCATTTAAACATAAAACGACACAAGTGTCACCTATGTGATTTTGCCGTTAATCAGAAGAAAAATTTGAGAAACCACATAGATTCGGTTCATTTAAACATAAAACGACATAAGTGTCATTTGTGTGAATATGCTTCAAATGAAAAGACCAGGATCAAAGAACACATCGATTCAGTTCATTTGAACCTGAAGCAGCATAAATGTCACTTATGTGATTTTGCTGTTAATCAGAAGAAAGGTCTAAAAAACCACATAGATTCAGTTCATTCAAACATAAAACGACATAAGTGTCACTTTTGTGAATATGCTTCAAATCTAAAGGACAGTCTCAAAGCACACATCGATTCAGTTCATTCCAACCTGAAGCAGCATAAGTGTCATTCGTGTGATTTTGCTACTAATCGGAAGATACTTCTGACATACCACATAGATGCAGTTCATTTAAAATTGAAACAACACAAGTGTCATTTTTGTGATTTTGCTACTAATCAGAAAAATCATCTGAAATGCCATATAAATTCAGTTCATTTAAATTTAAAACAACACAAATGCCATTTGTGTGAGTATGCTGCTAATAAGAAGATAGGTTTAAAAAACCACATAGATTCAGTTCATTTAAACATAAAACGACACAAGTGTCATTTGTGTGAATATGCTTCAAATATAAAGAACCATCTCAAAGCACATATCGATTCAGTTCATTTGAAGTTAAAACTAAACAAGTGTCACTTATGTGAGTTTGCCTGCAATGACAAGAGAAATCTGAAAAAACATATCGACTCAGTTCATTCGAACCTGAAGTGACACAAGTGCCATTTATGTAATTTTGCTTGAAATTATAAATTTAGCCTCAACAATCACATGATGTCGTTTTCTTTAAATTCAGATCAACCCTGATGTTGTTTGTGTATATAGACTTCAAAATGTAAAACTGATTTTGAAAATTTCATACAACATTCTCTATTCATCTGAAATTATAATTAATTGCATTTTTGTGACACAAACTTATATGACACGATTTATAGTTTTCCATCAAGTGTTGATGTTTACAAAAATAAATGGTGTTTGGTTTTCATTACGGATTCTCCTCAGCTCATATATGTGTTTATTAGGAACATTTATAGTTGAATTACTAGAGAAACAGGATAGGAGATTCCAAGAATGGCTGCGTTCAGCGGAAAGAGCAGTTGCAAATCTGATCACATATTCTGACACAATCAGAGAGTGAATGCCTGAAAGGTGACTTAAGAGCAGTAAGATATCATTCCAATTCTTTGATTAAGGGATCAGTTGTCCAATTTGATTTCTTTGAGATTCTTATTAATGGACATGTTCTGTTCAGGTTAGGGCCAGTTTTACAATCAATGGTTACCAATTATGGTTAGGTTACCGACACTCAATGGTTAACTCGTACCTGGCGTTTTACAATACTTTTACCGATTGAGGTTTCGTAACTATGGGTTCTGTTTAAATTTTCTCAAGTTGGTAGAAAATGATGGTTCTTTTGATCTAAATAGTAGGTCAGACGCATTGATTCATAAGACGTCAAAGGAATATTAAAATTTTAAAATCAATGATTGAAATGTACAAGTTTAATATAATTAATTCTTATATTTTATTCAAATAAATATTTCCTCAGTTTGTTTATTATACTTGTATACCTAAGACCAATTGTTTCTCTAATTTACAATCTATCAAAATACATGTTTATGGAGGTATTTGGAGTAGAGGTACTTGCATAATACTTTTGATCAGGCAATTCTAAAAGATTCATATTACTAGTGAATTCTACAATATGCTGTATAATGAAGAATGACTTCCCATGACAAGGGCAAGAAAGACACATTTCTACACACTTTTTCTCTCAACAAGATTTATTGTACAAATGTGTGATTTGTTGAATGATATTTCAAAAGGTTTTCTTGTATTAGCTGAAGGTGTGATTATATAAGGCTCAATTCCATAGCCACTCTCTTCTGCTAACACACTGAGGAAAATCCTTTTTTTCAAATGATCCGCACAGCATAGAATTCTGAAAAATCAAGTGCTGAACCTTTTGCATCAATGTTTGTAATTTCCAGAGATGGATCAGCTACAGTTTGCACATTCAATGAAAAAACTGTTAATTGTTCCTGAATAGTTCGGCTTGATCACCTCCTGGCAATTGAATTTTTATGTGTGCAGTCGATAGCACCTATGCACCTCGGAAACCTTGCATTTTAATTTACTTCTGGTAGGACGAGCTATCCAATGTTCTATTTGGTTTAGAATATTCAGCATACGCTGAATAAATAATAATAAAACGCAGCTTTTCGATAATCTGAATATTTAAAAAAAAATCATAATCGTCGTTAATTTCGAAAAAAAAATTGATCTAGACGCATCACTTCAAGTTTACGACATTCCTCTCCATCACTGCTAAACCAGTTGATATCAAATTCCATTAAATCCATATTAACCAATCTCTAGTGAAAAATCAATTTCTTCCAAACATTTATCGAATCAGACAAACATTTTAGCAAAGATTATAGAGTATAAAGATGGGAAACGAAGCGACTACAGTGATGTCAGCGACATCTGTTTTTCAAAAGTAATCGGTCTATGGTTAAAATATTTAATTAGGGTCCATTTGGCATAGATCAAATAGAGATTATTAGTAGGCTGTTGTCAATTTTGAAAGAAATACTTGAATAAATATTTTAGCTGAATGATGATTGTTTTTTCTCGCGTATTTTCCACTGAAATAACTCGAAATCTACAAGAGTAGCACCTAGCTAGCTCACACCATAATCTTGGTTTGTGTTAAAAAATGGCCGACATTCGAAATACATGGTGATTAATTGCAGAAATAATAGAAAGAATAATCTTGAATATGCATTCTTTTCATTACCAAAGAGAATGGAAATGTAAGTTTTGAAACTCGTATCAGGTAACTGTCTTGTTCATTGTTTTTCATTTTCAGTGTTGTCGAATGGATAGATGCAAAAATATATTGTTCTGGATAATTTGTTTGCGAACCGAATTTTCTTCGGTCTCATTCATTAGATCAAGAACTTCCACTCATAGAGGCAATGGTGGTCAGAAGAACGACTTATAGAGGTGGTGGTTCTCTTGACGACCCTTCCAGCAGTTCGACTCATCTACTAGAGCCTCTGGACTCATTGAGGTTAAAATACACTGGGTAGGATATGTATGAATCGGGTCCAGAACAACTGTTTGATTTATCGATGTTCGATTTATCGAGAGTTCACTGTATGAATAAGTTCTTGAAATTGTTATAATAATTCTCTAATATGTGAACAAATTTTTGAAATGTTCTCAATTTCATGGGTAATTGGTGTATTGTAGATGATTTTACACAATCATTTCAAATAAAAATATAAAGAATCCAAGACGTATTTCATTTGATTCAAAACAATGTGTAGATGGAAAATATAATCCGGATCAAAAAACGGAGCTCTGCTTTTGTTTTGTCGATCAGGATGTTTCTCTGAAAACTCAACAAAGAATACTCATTTTAATGGAAATTTATGAAAAGTATAATTCGAATTTCTCGCCTATTAAAATAGTTTTCTGTACCGAATTATGTTTTCAGCGCCATCTAGGTGTCAAAAGTAAGAAACTAGCCAAAAATCGTAGTCGGATTTTAATACCACAGATGAAAGGGCGTTTCCTATCTTTCTAACTCTATAATCTTTAATTATTAGTAGGCTGTTGTCATTTTTGAAAGAAATACTTGAATAAATGTTGTCTCTGTAAATATTCTTGGTTTGTGTTAAAAAATGGCCGACATTCGAAATGCATGGTGATTAATTGCAGAAATAATAGAAAGAATAATCTTGAATGTGCATTCTTTTCACTACCGAAGAGAATGGAAATGTAAGTTTTGAAACTCGTATCATGTAATTGTCTTGTTCATTGCTTTATATTTTCAGTGTTGTCAAATAGATAGAGGTTTCGGGGCAAAAATATATTGTTCTGGATAATTTCTTTCAGAACCGAATTTTCTTCGGTCTAATTCATTAGATCAAAAAGTTCCACTCATAGAGGCAATGGTGGTCAGAAGAACGACTTATAGAGGTGGTGGTTCTCTTGACGACCCTTCCAGCAGTTCGACTCATCTACTAGACCCTCTAGACTCATTGAGGTGAAAATACACTGGGTAAGATATGTATGAATCGGGTCCAGAACAACTGTTTGACTTATCGATGTTCGATTTATCGAGAGTTCACTGTATGAATAAACTCTTGAAATTGTTATAATAATTCTCTAATTTGTGAACGAATTTTCGAGATGTTCTCAATTTCATAATTATCGAATTCTAGTTGATTTTACACAATCATTTCAAATAAAAATATAAAGAATCAAGAAGCGTATTTCATTTGATTCAAAACAATATGTAGATGGAAAATATCATCCTGATCAAAAAACGGAGCTCTGCTTTTGTTTTGTCGATCAGGATGTTTCTTTAAAAGCTCGACAAGGAATACTTAATGGAAATGTATGAGAAGTATAATTCGAATTAATTAAAATAGTTTTCTGTACTGAATTATGTTTTCAGCGCCATCTAGGTATCACAAGTAAGAAACTAGCCTAAAATCGTAGTCGGATTTTAGTACCACAGATGTGAGGGCGTTTCCTATCTTTCTAACTCTATATTTATTATTCAAGCATTTCTTTCAAAATTGACAACAGCCTACTAATAATCTCTATATAATCTATGCCAAATGGACCCTAATTAAATATCTTAACCATAGACCGATTACTTTCGAAAAACAGATGTCGCCACAGATAACTAAGTAGAATAGATCGGACACTGACGTACTATGATTAAAACAACTGTTTGGAACCCCAAGCGGTTGTTGTCTCAACTAATATTTTACAGGTTACTACTTTATCACATTTTTCGGCAGGCTCGGCGCGAAATTCAAATTACATTCTTATTTTGCTTTTTAGGATTTTCAGTAGGCTTACCTATTCTGAATTCTAAGCAATTGAAAACAATAGTCCTTCACAAATATATATTTATTACTGTTCTCTATACAAAAATATACAAATATAATATAAATATACAGAAAATGAGGTAATTGTCTACACTGACCCGAAAATCTCAAAAATTTACGAAAAATTCAGTAAGCACTAACCTTGATATGCAGAATCTGTTTTCAGGTCTTGGTTTTTTTTTCTAAAATACTCAAAGTCATTGAGGGTTATCCTAAACGAACACTTCATTCTTCAAGTCTGTGACGTGGACTTTTTGTCATTATGAATACAAAATTCTCGATTTTTTCTTAATTTATAGGCTTCTTTATTACTGAATTTCCCCAAAATGTGATGATTCCTAAGTGTTTAAAATCCGGTGATATGAATGATATTTGTCATCTACTCATCTTCATTTCTACGTCAACAGCGCAATATAACGTGATTCGTATGACGTAGCAATGAAGATGGCCATCATATCACCGGATTGTACACACTTAGAAATCATCAAATTTTAGGGAAATCCAGTGATAAAGAAGGCTATAAATAAAGAAAAAATCGGGAATTTTGTATTCATAATGAAAAAAAGGCCACGAAACTGAAATATTATAACAGACTTGAAAATTGAAGTGTTGATTTGACCGTCAATTAATTTGAGAATTTTTTTTAGAAGAACCAAGACCGACCAGATAAATCTGAAATAAGATTCCTCTCCTGCATATTAAGGTTAGTGCTTACTGAATTTTTCATCAATTTTCGGATCAGTCTAGACAATTACCAAAAATAAACATATATGTATATTTAAAAGTTTTACCAAAACTGACACAAGGTCGCAAAAAATGCATGTCTCTATCTTCAATAATAGCTGAGATACAGTGCAGTCACACCCAATTTGGGACACAGTGTACATTTAAAAAGTTGGCTTCTCAAGATTTGCTTGTTCTCTTTTTCCTCATAGAGTTTTTGCCTGAATTTTTATCGGGTTTACAAGTGCAGCACTTAATCTTTCTTGATAGTTCTTGATTTGATACTGCTTCTGGTTTAATTGTATTTTCAGTTTGTAAATCATGTTGTAGAGAATCTGTTCCTGTGCCCTCAAGTGTGTTCGTCTCAAACAGTTCAATTTAGAAAGTATCACAGCTCTTTTACCTGTAAAGAATAAATTTTTTCCTAATCACATAGTAAAAAACATAAATCTGAAAGATTCAGCCAATAAAAAAAGAACAAGAGATGAATGTGGAAAATCATAATTGTACTCACCTGAAGAAATTCTTCTCTCTTTCATTTCTTGGAATTTTGTCACAGATTGTGTTTTACAATGATGAAGAAAGTGGATAATAACTCTCCAATATTTAATAAATAACTAATAACTATCTTCTTCATATCCATTTGATCTTGTGAATGTAAATACATAATGTGATCAATAATTGTGTGAATTATGTCAATAAAACATATGTTTGACAAACACGAAACACGACTAAAAACCTCAAACAGAGTCATCTATTGACGATATCACTAAATATTGGCGTATGCAGCGACACGAGTATTTGTTGTCTCAACTAAAAACACTATTTGGGGTTGGGGTAGGAAGGTGTCAAGCAAAGATATTATACAATCTGTATAATATCTTTGGTGTCAAGACCCTGGATGTCGCTGACATCACTGTAGTCGCTTCGTTTCCCATCTTTATACTCTTTGCTATCTGTCTATCTATCTAATGTTTATGATTATAATCAGTGAACTAATAATGTGTTATTAGTTCACTGATTATAATCGACTTAGGGCTTAGGGTTCTTTGAGCGAAAATGTTGGTAGTAATCACGAATTATGTTGGCGAAACTAGTTGTCATTTGTCAATTTAGTCATGTCTGCAACATTGACATGAGCATCCAATATTCCGTAATTTTTTAATTTTTTGTCTGAAATAGCAATTAATTTCGAGTAGTCCGCAATAGAAACTAACACCTATCGTTTAAAAATACATTTCAGAAATATTCTAAAACAGAATCTGGTGTAAAAGTCTGGCGAAAGAGATCGACGATTGGAGCGTCTATTGTAAATCTGTTGTGTTGAAATTATGTTATTTAATCCGTTGTGGTTATGAAAATAGAAGTATTATCAAACATACGTAATGGAAACTGTTGAAAACCGGATTGAAAATAAAGGAAACGCCTATTTCAGTGATCGGTGAGTATTATTTTTATGTGGTTATCTCATTCTACGAATCGACAGAAAGAATGCCAAAATAATAAATTGCTGGAGGGCTCGGGGTTCTTAGAGGTGGAACAAGTGTTGAATGTAGGCCCAAGAAAACTGATAAAGTGCTTTGGGACATCTCTGCCTGCCTGGTATTCAGTGTGGAGATGAACAGTGGAATTTTAGGTCAAGGTGTATTTGAGGTTGGACGACCTAACCTCTGATCTAATTCTCTTACTTGAAAACTGTTTCTGGTATCAAATAACACTACCATATTTTCGAAATCAGTGAAATATATACTTCCAATACTTAAAAGTATTTTGTGAATTACTTCGATGATACTAATTTGCTTATGCGAGCAAAAAATCAAATGAGTCTACAAAATCTCATCGATTCTGTGGCTGAGACGATGAATTCTTGGTGTCAGTCTCATAAATTGAAGTTGAACTCTGGAAAACAGAATTTGATTTGTTCAGTCACAAATTGAGAAATTCAGGTATAAATGACAAAATGTTTTCCTCGAAGGGTGAAATAGATCTGAAAGCAAGCACAAAACTCATGCAACATTAGAATATATGGGGGGCGTTGACTGATCCTGTAAAAAGATGAGTTAGAATCGTATTTCGACAAGGACAAAAATTGCATTTCCCACTTCTTGCGCACTGCTTTGACATGGTTGTTCAAAACGCAGAAATAGTAACAAACTAGACTAGCTATCATCGCAACAAGATTGCTGGAAACTAATAGAAAAACAACAAAAACAGGACCATCTAAGCAATCAAAGAGTTTACACCAATCTTCAGGATAGGTCAGAGTAGACCATCTGATTGTTCACCAGAATAAAATGAAAAAATTGTGAAGTGTGGCATAAAAACCAATATTTTATAAGTATTAAATATAAATTAGCATAGAATCCGAAAAATTGCTTCTATAATTACGACATATTATAACTCAATGTTCATTTTTCATAGAATGAATTTTAGTAGCTTAAAAACCTACCGTTCCTTTAAAAGAACACCACAAATTTGAACTTTTCGTGAAAAATAAGTACACATCAAGATGAAAAATATGAAAAGGCTCCATTAAAACCGTAATCTGACACAATTCTCATTGAAATGAAAGAAAAAATATTTCAGGTCTATTTGGGTTAAGCGAGAGCCTTTCAGTATCAAAGAGTTTATTTTTGGTTGTTAATTTGTATTTTTTCATAACATTTCCCAGTTTCATTATAAATTGATGTAATGATTTTTGGTAAACGAAGGTATTATTATTATTATAATATGATCAAGACAATAGCTGAATGATGAGTTAGTTTGTTCGTTCTGTAATTCTGATGGTATTTGAGGATATTTGTTGCAGGGCACAAGAAGGTTGTGAACCCGAAATGGTCAAACAAGAAGATGTCGATATTGCTGAACAATTCATCGATGGGAATCGAGTTTACGACAGAGCCGAATTCATATTGAAAGTTGAAGATGACCGCAATGGCCTCAATGAAATTGATTCTGAAAAAGATTCTTTCTCTATCTCTAACGAAAATCCTATAACAAATGAAGTAAATTCACAGCAACATAGGTGCGATGTTTGCCAGTCTGAATTCAGGAGCAAATATTCTCTCAAAAGACATGTTAACACTGTTCATTCAAATTCAGAACGATATGAATGTCACTCATGTGATTTTGCTGCTAATCAGAAGAATCATCTGAAAACACACATAAATTCAGTTCATTTAAACATAAAACGACATAAGTGTCATTTGTGTGAATATGCTTCAAATCATAAAGATGGTCTCAAAACACACATCGATTCAGTTCATTTCAACCTGAAGCAGCATAAGTGTCACTTATGTGATTTTGCTGCTAATCAAAAGAAATATCTGAGAAACCACATAGATTCAGTTCATTTAAACATTAAACGACACAAGTGTCATTTGTGTGGATATGCTTCAAATCAAAAGCATAGTCTCAAAGCACACATCGATTCAGTTCATTTAAATTTGAAGGGACAAAAGTGTCACTTATGTGATTTTGCTGCTAATCGGAAGATATATCTGAAAAACCACATAGATTCAGTTCATTTAAACATAAAACGACACAAGTGTCACTTATGTGATTTTGCTACTAATGAGAAGAAAAGTCTGAAAAACCACATCGATTCAGTTCATCTCAACCTGAAGCAGCATAAGTGTGACTTATGTGATTTTGCTGCTAATCAGAAGATATATCTGACATACCACATAGATGCAGTTCATTCAAACATAAAACGACACAAGTGTCACCTATGTGATTTTGCTGCTTATCGGAAGATATATCTGGAAAATCACATGGATTCAGTTCATTTAAACATAAAACGACACAATTGTCACCTATGTGATTATGCTGCTAATCAAAAGAAATATCTGAGAAACCACATAGATTCAGTTCATTTAAACATAAAACGGCACAAGTGTCACTTTTGTGATTTTGCTTCAAATCTAAAAGACAGGCTCAAAGCACATATCGATTCAGTTCATTTGAATTTGAAACCAATCAAGTGTCACCTATGTGAGTTTGCTGCTAATCGGAAGATAAATCTGGAAAACCACATAGATTCAGTTCATTCAAACATAAAACAACACAAGTGTCACTTTTGTGATTTTGCTTCTAAATATAAATCTCGCCTTAAAAGTCATTTGAAGTCGTTACATTCGAATCCAGATCAGCTCAGATGTTGTTTATGTGAATTCACTTCAAAATGTGAAACTGATTTTAAAAATCACATACACCTATCTCATTTCATCTGAAAGTATATAATTTTACTCCTGTAATAATGCTTCAAATTTAAAAACAACGATTTATAGTTTTCCATCAAATGTTGATGTTCACAAAAATAAATAGTGTGTGGTTTTCATTGCGTATTCTCCTCATCCCATATAATTGTTTATTATGAAAATTTATAGTTGAAGTTCTTCAGAAACTGGATCGGAGATTCCAAGAATGGCTGCGTTCAGCGGAAAGACAAGTTGCAAACCTGATGACTCAGCTCTCACAGATTCTTGAGCGATGAGAAAGCGAATTCCTGAACAAAACCTAATTGTAAATATTTAGATCCATGATGTCCCATGATTAGTTTTTTCCTTTAACCTAGTTGTATTGTTGTGTGAAAGAATCCTCTAAATCTTTCGCTTAGCTCTATGATATTTGTAAGTTCAATTGATCGGCTCTATAGTACTTTCAGAATTCAATTGCTGCTATATTTCTCATTAAATCGAAAATATGTGGATGTATTATTATTTCGATTCAGTCAATTACAACAAGAACCTTTTACTAATATTCCAAACCAAATATACAAGGAAAAGCAGAATTTCTTTTTATTAATTTCCAACATGTTTTATCTCAGTGATAAATGGTCATATGGGAAATAAAAAAAACTAACTTTCGAAGCTTGAAGACTCTTGTTTCTGAATTTATTGGTTAACAATTTTTCGGAGTATCGGTAGCCCTGCAAACCTCGGATAAAGGACGAAGAAAGAATGTTTCAATTTTTTTTTGTTTGCTCTACGCGCATGGAAAGGTTTTCCAAGGCTGGATCGATGCAAAGGCGCATAGCCTGTTTATTAAGCTCTAATTTGCTTTTTACGACCCTCGGATATGACTATTTGTCTTAGAGATTACTAATTTTGAACGCAAAAAGATTGTAACGTGGTTTGTTCGCCATTTTTGTGTAACGGTGCCGCCGCCATTTATCAATTCTTCTAATTATGTCTGGCCACCAAATTTTCTGCTGAGTTTCTCTTGGAAAACGGGGTTGCTTGGGCGCCAGCTATTTTTCGTACTGAAACGGCTAAATAGGGGAAAATAGCAAACCTACCTGGGTAGTCTCTAGTCGAAGACAGGATTCGAGTTTATCTAGGATGTTAGCGATAATTTGCTAGTCAAGAGTAAAGTCTCTGACTTTCCTAATCGGGAAATGCCGGGAGAAAGGTAAAATATAAGACCAGTGATATTAAGAGTTTATGACACAGATAAAAAAAAAGAAAGAACAAAGTATCTATTATAAATACAAGTTATACAACAGGTCTGAATGTGAGCACCTTACACGGTTGAAAACGCTTTCCAGATCAGAACTAGCCAGAATTAATACGTACTTATTGATCCCAGAATCTGAATGGCCAAGTTGAACGGTCAGAACTTAGTGTTCGTCGGTTCAAATATTTCGCCTCCTTTTTGAGGTAGGTAAAACTCGTCCGTCTACTCGTGGTGTTTAACGAGACAACGGCGATAAGCGGTTTTACACAACCGGGCCAGTCAAATATCGGTCTCTTTGGTTTACTTACGGTACTTCGAAAATTCAAAGCAAGAATCCAAAACGCAATCTCAACTCAAAACTCGCAATTTAAACGGAATTTGATCTAAACGCAATTTATCGAAATCTAAACGGAATTAATGGGAATCTACACGGAATTTTAAACGCAATTAATTCTGGCTGAAGAGAACCCCGTCTTTTATAACCTCTGGGGAGGGGATGCACATTGTACTTGCGTCGTCGAAAATTTCTGGAATTTTCGACTCCAATAATGCGTTTTCAAACTAGACCATATGTGAAAAAAATGCCGTTCTCGGGACCGATCTTCTACTACCGGATGTTTTTCTAATATGTAGAAAAAAAATGAAATAAACATTAACAGGAATAAACGGCCTTCTTCCACAAATTCGGAAATAATTCCGGAACCAGAAAATTTAATGAAATATCTTTAAATGAAAATCGGTTACTTAATTAAATAAGAAACCGAGCTTCATTACAGGATCCTTTTTCACCTAGCTTCCGATATCTCCGGAACTAATGATCGCCTAGAAAGCCGAAAGGCGGTTTCTGTTTCTGCAGAAAATGTACTAAAAAAATCTGTCATGTTCAATAAAAAAAAAAAAATTTTTCACCTGCAACGCTACGTGAAGAAAGACCAAAAAAATACCATTTTTTGGCTGATGGACTGTGTCTTCTAGGGTTGCTAACTCTGAGCTATTGAAATAAAGGACACCGAACATCGACGCACTTTGGGGAAATTGTTGATATTAAAAAAAAGTTTGCAGCAGGCGTAACATTTTAAGGCTTTCAAGTTCAGAGCCCGAAGGTGAAAAAGGGGGGTTAGGTCAGCTTTTTTTTTAAATCACGTAAATATTTATCCTGAAAAGAGTGTATTTAATGCTCTGGATGGCGTATGGAAATTTTGGACAATTTATTTTTGGTTATTCAAATGTTTTCATTCAGAGTTTTGGATTTCAAAGGGCATTTGCAGTCCTTTGACACCTTCCAAAAGATCAAAGGACATTGTGTTGAAATAAAGGACTGTTGGCAACCCTAGTGTCTTCTTGGGGGGAACATTTTTCATATTCTTAAATTGGCGAAACAAAATCTAATCAGAGCACACACGATAAAACACCCCGCACACTTACTAAGGAAGTATTTTTCTTACTATGTTTATACCAACCTTGGGAAAAATACAGGGTGTACCAAGTTCGACGGCCTATTAGGCGTTACTGGAGAACTGAACCTATTAGAAATCTGAAAATTGGGATTATGTTATTGTTTGACAATATCTACCGAGCTAAAATATTCCTGTATGACTTTCAGTTATACAGGGAGTGAAAAAAAAATGTTCAAAATTTTTTTCTTTTTTCTTGTTTTCGAATTTGATAGAGTATGCAATTCTGAATACATTCGTACCCAAATCGTTGCATTCGTCGAAATACTTTCCAAAATATCGAGAAAAAACTGAAGAAAAAAGGGATTTAAGTGTATTCGGTATTATATTTGTTATTCCTAACCTAGATATAGTAAGCACAAACCGTTTTCACATTTTTGGAGTCGAAGATTGTGGAAATATTGTAAAATTTCAGAATTTTGAATAATCCGTCACAGGGTGTTCCAAATGTTGGTTCAAAAATTGGGCTCATAACTTTCGTTTTTCAAATTAGAACCCTATTTTTTTATGATTGCGTTGGATTCTGCGAAGAAAAATGATGATAATGTTCTAACATATTGATGCTCCTAAAATTAATAATTCTTGAGTTATTCAGGATTTCCTGATTTCATGTCCTACGTACCGTCAAATTCATAGAATCTGTTTCATATCAACAACGACCTTGGTCATAGAAGATAAATTACTCAAATAACTCACTAGTGACTTCCTCTTTTCTGAATTCATTTATCATTGTTGATGTAAAACAGATTTCATGAATAGAAACAGAAAATCCTGAATAACTCAAGAATTAGTAATTTTAGGAGCATCAACATGTTGGAACATTATCATCATTTTTCTCCGCATAATCCAACGCAATCATAAAAAAATAGGGTTCTAATTTGAAAAACGAAAGTTATGAGCCAATTTTGATCCCAATTTTTGAACCAACATTTGGAACACCCTGTGAAGAGTTTTCCAAAAGTCTAGAAATGTACAATATTTCCACAATCTTCGACTTCAAAAATGTGAAAACGGTTTGTGCTTACTATATCTAGGTTAGGAATAACAAACATAATACCGAATACTCTTATCTCCCTTTTTTCTTCAGTTTTTTTCTCAATATTTTAGAAAGTATTTTGACGAATGCAACGATTTGAGCATGAATGTATTCAGAATTGCATACTGTATCAAAGTCGGGAACAAAAAAACAAAAAAATGTTTGAACATTTTTTTTTCTCGCAATCATAAAAAAATGGGGTTCTAATTTGAAAAACGAAAGTTATGAGCCAATCTTGATCCCAATTTTTGAACCAACATTTGGAACACCCTGTGACGGGTTTTTCAAAATTCTGAAAATGTACAATATTTCCACAGTCTTCGCTTTCAAAAATGTGAAAACGGTTTGTGCTTACTATATCTAGGTTAGGAATAACAAACATAATACCGAATACACTTATCTCCCTTTTTTCTTCAGTTTTTTCGATATTTTGGAAAGTAAGAAAAAAAAATTTTTTTTCACTCCCTGTATAGTTGAAAGTGGTCAGGCTCCAAGAATATTTTAGATCGGTAGATAATGTCAAACAATAATATAATCCAATTTTCAGATTTCAAATAGGTCCAGTTCTCCAGAAACGCCTAATAGGCCGTCGAACTTGGTACATTCTGTATATCAGATTGTCACGAAATTCTTACATCCGGTTTGTTCTATATAGGGCGTTTCAAAGTTGCAGCTCCGAAAATTTTTGAATAATGATGAATATTTCTCTCCTGTCAAAAAGTTCTTGTAAATAGAATGCAATTATCGAAAATTACAGCGATAATTGCATTGTAGAGAGCGAAAGATCCCTGCGATAATTGCACTGCTCGTATCCATAGCAATTTCGGGAAATATTCACCCGAATTACACTCGTGCATCAAAATGACCTGATAATTCTGAGCATGCTATAATTCTGCATTTCAGCGTGTTGTCTCCTTGTCCAAAAATGAAAATGAACTCATGAAGTTTTTATACAACACGCTGTCATGCAAAATTATCGGTAATTTTGATGCACTTGTGCAATTACTTCCCATAATTCTTCCATTTTTCAAAAGTGTCATTCGAAAGATAATTTTATTCTAAATTTTTTGTCCAAATACCATTTTTAACCATCAATCTGCAACGTATTCTTATGGACCAGTTTTCTGAGCGAAATGCTGGCAATCCGCATATGAAAGAGAGAAATGGAGCTAATTGAGTCGACGTCAAAATCATCTGTTCAAAATACTGAACTCCTGTTCGGAAAATTGTGAATTTTTCTCTTATTTTGAAATAAACTTATTTTTTCGATTTCCAGAGCAGTTGGACAATTTATCTAGGGATCTTAAGAGGTGAAATCTTTTTTTGTTTTAAATATTTTCAACCTCATCGAAAGATCGATTTCACTGTATAAATTTGTGAAAAAACATGAAGTATTCAAAACTGGAGAAGTTATAACCAAAAGAAATAATTGGTAATTTTCGATACAAATAAGGGACAGGTAAGTTTTCAAGTTAGCTTTTGTTGATGCAGTGAGGAGATCGATTATTTTCTGTAAGGATTACTACCTATCAGAAGAAACTAAAGTTGGAACAACATATTCTCAAAAAGAGTAAAAAGCCTGCTAGACACAAAATATACAACTCGACAATAATCTAATATACAAATATTTTCAGCCCTATGTTTGATGTTCAAATGCAAAATTTATTTTCCATGAAATTCTTGTAGTTGAAATACTCATTACTTTTCTAGGTATTTGACATATAAAATTCATTTTAAATACTCATGGCATTCCGTTAATCCTCAAGTTCTTTCCAAATTTAGTTTTGTCTAAAACATTATATAGTATATTTTTTGTTAACATAATTTATATCAGAGATGAAAAGGAAGGTAGAATGCAGTTGAATCCTTTCATTTTCAAGATATCCCATGTAACAAAGGCATTCGATGAGAAATGACTCGAAATTATAAAATAGGAACAATGAAGAAAGAAAAAAATAAACAGGTATTGCTGTATAACTCTGTGTAAATATATTATTCTAGATGTGTGCATATTTATTGTAAATTCTGTTAATGTGTTGGTACTGTATTGTTGTTCCAAGTGATACTAATAATTATCCATGAATTAGATAGATTCGAATTAATTTGTTTGTAAAACATAAATATTGGAATGAATTTTTATGTGAAAATGTTAACTCAATTGTTTGAAAATAATCCATAAGATTTTTCTTATGGATTGTAATGTAATCGAATCATCGGATGTGAAACATTATTGAAATTCTTGAGTAGTTTTTGTTTTCATTCATTATTATTCATAAAAAATATAAAAGTAAACACAAAAATGTGGTTTATTGTCAGCGAAGAGATTTCCGTTGTAGAAAATGTAATTAATTTTTGTTATTTTGCTGATCCTTTCCATGAACATATTCAGAATACTGAATTTCCAAAACTCTAATCTAATTAATAATTGAATGGGGAGAATTACAGGTGCTTTTGCTTTGGATAATTTTGTGACTCAAGATTATTTTCCTTGAATTTGCTTCAATAAATCAAGATTTTGTGACAGTTTCATGAACTTTATCGAAATATTGACATACTAGTACGAGAGCTACTGAACCTTTTGAGTAACGGTTTGCCTGTAAGGCTAGAAATTTTTATAGCGATAGTTCCTAGCATGCTGAGGACGGAAATCATCGCCTGGCACCCCTCACCCCTGCACGTCATCAAGATCTATATCTTTGAAAGTGTTAAAAAAATTAAAAAAATAAACTTGTTCCTGTAAGCTTGAAACTTTCATACGATTTTGTTCGTTCATTGTGAAGTTCAAAAAAAAATTGACAGGCGATTTCGACGAGCACAAGTACCTGCCAGGCGACTCGAAAAGGGTGTAAAATACGAACAAAAATGAACTTTTTTATGTAAAGCTGAAATTTATATATGTGTTCGTCTGAGGGAATGAAAAAATTTGTTTTATTATTAATCTTCATCATCATCTGATATGTTATCATTAATTTTTCATCATATAGTACAGTCGTTTCAAGCGTAGTACACTGTGTCTTAAATTGGTTGAGACTGCATTATATCTCAGCTATTATTGAAAATAGAGTCATGCGGTTTTCGAGACCCTGTGTCACTTTTTTGTAAATCTTTTAAATCCACAAACAGAAATATTCCATTTTCTTTTGTTTCTGGAATGATAATGTTCACTTTTTGAAGATGTTATTATTTCTCGGGCTCTGCATAAGAAAGAAAAGAAATTAAAACTTCTTATAATAATATTTTTACATAGAAGTCAGTGGCGTAGCTGAACATTTTTTCAAAGCAATGTTTTTAAGATTGAATTGGAACGGAATGAAATTTCCCATATGGAACACCATGTTTATTTTAACGTCAAACTGTATCACGACCTATGCTTCAATAAATTTCAGTTGAAAAAGATATCCCACGCATTTAATCAATATTCACAAGCATTTGATCATTACTTTTTCAAAAAGCCATGTGATCTAAACCCATTTATTTTATCCTATTTTGAACATAATTTCAAAATATCAACTGAAAAATGGTTTTTTGATGCATGTGTGGAAGAATTCATGTCTTACTTTAAAAAAAAAACAAACAGAAATACAGTAGGCGCTTGATGCCGGATTATCGAGTTTGTACAGGAAAAAAAAACTAACTTCATATGATTTTCAATACTATCCAACTTTCGCAAAATAAGACCGCTATTTTGTCAAGGGACGCTATGCAACAAGAGAAAACAAATACGTGACATCACTGTCGAGGTTAGGTCCGGACCGCCGAGCGGGAAAAACTACTCTCGGTGATCCGGCATTCAGCTGTATAAAATGCCGGATTATAGAGCGGGTTACCTGGGTCCCAAAGTGCCGGATTACCGAGCGTACCGGATTGGCAAGCGCTGGATTATCGAGCGACTACTGTATACATTTTTCGGATGGTTGACGCTCAAATTTACTAAAGGTAAGGTTGTGATACATCGATGTTTTCAGAAAAAAATGAGAAGATTTGACGTTAAAACATACGAGGTGTTCCATTTGAAATATTTCAAGTTTGAGCTATATCTCAAAAACATTTATTTGATAAAAATTTTAGGCCACGCCACTGAATTCTACGTAAAAACATTATTATAAACATTTTCCTACATTTTTTTCTCATACAGGGCCCAAGAAATAATAATATCTTCAAAAAGTGAATTTATTCATTCCCGCACTGTATTCCAGAAACAAAAGAAGATGGAATATTTCTGTTTGTGAAGTTAAAAGTTCCACAAAAAAGTGACACAGGGGTCTCGATATCTGCATGACTCTATTTTCAATATGAGCTGAGATATAATGCAGCCTCAACCAATTTAAGACACAATGTACTACGCTTGAAAAGACTGTACTATATGATGAAAAATTAATGATTACAAATCAAATGATGATGAAGATTAATAATACAACTTATTTTTTCATTCCCTCAGACGAACACATATATAAATTTCAGCCTTACATAAAAAAGTTCATTTTTGTTCGTATTTTACACCCTTTTCGAGTCGCCTGGCAGGTACTTGTGCTCGTCGAAATCGCCTGTCAATTTTTTTTTGAACTTCACAATGAACGAACAAAATCGTATGAAAGTTTCAAGCTTACAGGAACAAGTTTATTTTTTTAATTTTTTTAACACTTTCAAAGATATAAATCTTGATGACGTGCAGGGGTGAGGGGTGCCAGGCGATGATTTCCGTCCTCAGCATGCTAGAAACTATCTCTATAAAAATTTCTAGCCTTACAGACAAACCGTTAGTCAAAAGGTTCACTAGCTCTTGGACTATACTATGAGACCTATTAAAATAAAGTGACCAATTTTTTTCGTTATCGAAGTCCTCTCGGAAGTCCTCTTCGATAGAAGCGAACAAAGAAAATTGATATTAAATATGTTGGAAAGAGGCTATCAAGATGCAATGGGGAGCATCTTTACAAATTATTTGAACGTTCTCATGAAAATTTATTGAAATTTGTAATCAAAACTTTTATAATATACATTTTGTATTTTTATTTCTTATACGAGTTATAACTTTCAATTTGCTTCATTCCGTTGGATATTTATAAAATTGTTAGTAATTAGTATCATTACTTTTTCCCTCAACTTATTCTTGCCATCCAACAAAATAATTGCGTCTGTTATATGCAGTCAATTTTTTGTTGAAATTCGTTAGTATATAACGCATAGATGTTTTTAATTCTACTAAAAATATTAATCTTTCCATTCAGAATGAAAGAAAAATTCATGATTTACCCTAATGTTAAAATATAGAGCAGTTCAATGACTTTTTCCATCAACTTCTTGCCATCCAACAAAATAATTGCCTCTATTATATGCAGTCAATTTTTTGTTGAAATTCGTTACTATATAACGCATAGATGTTTTTAATATCAATCTGTCCATTCAGAATAGAAGAAAAAATCATGATTTACCCAACTGTTAAAATAGAGCAGTTCAATCCATAGACTTATCATAAAAGGTCTTTGGTGCAATCATAGAACACGAATATGCAATAACAGAACACAGATTTTGACGTTGACTCAACTATAATAGCTCTATCTCTCTCGTGCATATTCAGCCTGCGAGGAATTCTTCGCTAAATTCCTTGTTTATAAACAATTCCTTGTTATATAAACAAGGCTAATTTCACGCGAGGACGCGTCCATATTATAATACGTCAATCGTCAATGTGTCTTCCACATCGACATGAGCAAATGAGCATCCAGTTTTTCTTGCTTTTATGATTTTTTTGTCTGAAGTAACAATTTCCTCAGCTAGAAGTTTTCGGTGATAGAAACTGGCACCTATCGTACAAAACTACATTTTAGAAATATTCTAAAACGGATACTGGTCTAAAAGTGAGGTGTCAGAGAACGATGATGCAAGCGTTTATTGTAAATTGGTGTGATCAAAGATTATAGAGTTAGAAAGATAGGAAACGCCCTTGTATCTGTGGTACTAAAATCCGACTACGATTTTTGGCTAGTTTCTTACTTGTGACACATAGATGACGCTGAAAACATTATTTAGTACAGAAAACTATTTTAATAGGCGCGAAATTCCAAACACATTTCTCATAAATTTTTATTTATTGGATTCTTTGTCGAGCTTTTAAAAAAATATCCTGATCGACAAAAAAAAGCAGGGCTCCTCTTTTTTATCAGGATGATCTTTTCTTCTGCATATTGCTTTGAATCAAATGAAATACGTTTCTGGATTCTTTATATTTTTATTTGAAATGATGTGTAAAATCAACTGCAATACAATAATTATGAAATTGAGTACATTTCAAAAATTTGTTCACATATTAGAGAATTATCATAACAATTTCAAGAACTTATTGTGAATGAACTCTAGATAAATCGAACATCGATAAGTCAAACAGTTGTTCTGGACCCGATTCATACATATCTTACCCAGTGTATTTTAACCTCAATGAGTCTAGAGGGTCTAGTAGATGAGTCGAACTGCTGGAAGGGTCGTCATGAGAACCACCACCTCTATAAGTCGTTCTTCTGACCACCATTGCCTCTATGAGTGGAACTTTTTGATCTAATGAATGAGACCGAAAAAAATTCGGTTCGCAAACAAATTATCCAGAACAATATATTTTTACCCGAAACCTCTATCCATTTGACAACACTGAAAATAAAAAGCAATGAACAAGACAATTACATGATACGAGTTTCAAAACTTACATTTCTATTCTCTTTGGTAATGAGAAGAATGCGCATTCAAGATTATTATTTCTGCAATTAATCACCATGCATTTCTAATGTCGGCCAGTTTTTAACACGAAATTTATAACAGAAAAACACACAAACCAAGATTATGGAGTGAGCTAATTGGTACTCTTGTAGATTTTGAGTTATTTCAGGGGAAAATACGCGAGAAAATACAATCATCATTCAGCAAAAATATTTATTCAAGTATTTCTTTCAAAAATGACAACAGCCTACTAATAATTTTTATATAATCTATGCCAAATGGACCCTAATTAAATATTTTAACCATAACCCGATTACTTTTGAAAAACAGATGTCGCTGACATCACTGTAGTCGCTTCGTTTCCCATCTTTATACTCTATAATCTTTGGGTGTGATGTGTAATGGAATAATGTTATTTAATCCGTTGTCTTTGTGAAAGTAGAAGAATTATCAAACAATATAATGGAAACTGTTGGAAACCTGATTGAGAATGAAGGAAAGGACTTTGATAGGTGAGTACTTCTCTCTCATGACACAAATCGACAGAAATATTGCTTAAATTAATGAATTGCTAGAGGTTCCGAGGTTCTTAGAGTTTTGGACTAGGCCCCAGAAATATGTTTAAGTGGTTTGAGACATCTCTACCTGCCTGGTATACAGTGTGGTGATGCACAGTAGAACTTTAGATCGAGGCGTATTTGAGGTCAGTCGACCTCACGCAAAGGTGACCATTCGTACCGATTTTACCAGTACAGTATTGGTTTTTGGGCATCAGTCTTGGTTAGTCATTGAACAAAACCAGTACGTGAGATGTACTGGTTTTAGATTAGACCTCGAAATTGAAAAAAATATATCGAAGTCAAAATACTAACATTCGAATTGGCAAGCATGCGCTAAAATTCTATATTTGATATTGTTATATTTCGTGTGAGGCATACAAGCAAGGGCTGGTCTGGTTTTAAGTTTGAGTTTCAATTCAGCAACTATCTTCATCATTCGAAATTAAATCGTTGATTTACCTACCATACACCATGGCGGAAAAGAAAGTGCGACTTAATTTAGAGTACATTTTCTTTTTTAACTATAGTGCAAAACGCGACATGGAAAAGCACATAGAAGCAGTTTAACACAAATGAGTAGTGGCAGCAACGATCGAAAGTTCCAGTATAACATCATATTTCAAAAAAAGAATTTATGAAATTCGTTACATTTCTCTTGTCAAAATTCGTATTGTCCTGGTTTCAGGTCAGAAAAAAATGGTCACATTACCTTACGCCCTTCCTCAAATCTAATTCTCCCACTTGAATTTCTATGAAAACTGTTTCTGATATCAAATGTGAAAACATTAACAAGACAAGCTGAATGATGGGTTAGTTTGTAAGGTCTTTAATTAGCGAAACGAAGGTAGTTAAGGAATTTGTTGCAGGGCACAAGTTTCCGGTGATGAAAAAAGTTGTGAAACTGACATGGTTAAAGAAGAAGATGTCGAAATTGCTGAACAATTTATCGATGGGAATCGGGTTTACGACAGAGCCGAATTCATATTGAAAGTTGAAGATAACCGCAGTGGCTTCAATAAAATTGATGAGAAAAATGGTTCTTTCTCTATCGCGGACGAAAATCCTATAACAAATGAAGTAAATTCACAGCAACATCTGTGCGATGTTTGCCAGTTTTCCTTCGAGAACAAATACAATCTCGAAAAACATGTTATCTCCGTTCATTCGAATTCAAAGAGGCATGAATGTCATATATGTGGTTTTGCATCAAAACATAAGACGAGTCTGAAAACACACATGGATTCAGTTCATTTAAATTTGAGGAAACACAAGTGTCACTTATGTGATTTTGCTGCTAATCAGAAGATACATCTGAAAAACCACATAAATTCAGTTCATTTAAACTTAAGAGAACACAAGTGTCACTTGTGTGATTTCGCCTATAATCAGAAGGTATATCTGAAAAACCACATAAATTCAGTTCATTTAAACTTAAAAGAGCACAAGTGTCACTTGTGTAATTTCGCCTCTAATCGGTAGGTATCTCTGGAAAACCACATACATTCAGTTCATTTAAATTTAAGACAGCACAAGTGTCACTTATGTGATTTTGCTGCTAATAAGAAGATGGATCTGAAAAACCACATAGATTCAGTTCATTTGAACATAAAACGACACAAGTGTCATTTGTGTGAATATGCCTCAATTAAAAAAAATCATTTTAAATCACATATCGATTCAGTTCATTTCAACATAAAACAACACAAGTGTCATTTGTGTGAATATGCTTCAAATGAAAAGAACAATCTCAAAGCACATATTGATACAGTTCATTTAAACTTAAAACAACACAAGTGTCACTTGTGTGATTTTGCTAGTAATCAGAAGAAATATCTGAAAAACCACATAGATGCAGTTCATTTGAACATTAAACGACACAAGTGTCATTTGTGTGAATATGCTTCAAATAGAAAGGACAATCTCAAAACACATATAAATACAGTTCATTTCAACCTGAAGCAGCATAAGTGTCATTTGTGTGATTTTGCTGCTAAACATAAGACTAATCTGAAAAACCACATAGATTCAGTTCATTTAAACATGAAACGACACAAGTGTCATTTGTGTGAATATGCTTCAAATCAAAAGACCAATCTCAAAAATCATATAGTCTCAGTTCATTCGAACCTGAAGAGACACAAATGCCATTTATGTAATTTTGCTTCGAATTATAAAGCTAGCCTCAAAAGTCATATGAAGTCGTTTCATTCAAATTCGGATCAATTCTGATGATGTTCATTTGAATTTACTACAAAATGTAAAACTGATTTTAAAATTCACATACAACATTCTCATTTTTTCTGTAATTGTAATTAATTTCACTTTTATTTTTGTGATTCTTGATAATGGTGTATTTGTTGAAACATTATTTGGGCTGTTACCGACGTTTCGGCAAGCATTCGCCTGCCTTCTACAGAGTGATGTTGGTCCTGGGAAGGACCGGTTCTTGCCAAACTTGTTCTGACTGGACTTGTGCGCTCCATACTTTTTCAATTTCGCAATTACAGTGTGGGGATTCGAACGCGAGTTATCCGATTTGCAATTTCCTAAATTCCACTCACTCTGAGATCTTGAGATAAAGTCAAGGTGATCTCTACCACAAAGAGTATAATTAATATATAACTTAAATTGTATAATAATTCCCTGCTTCGGCAGACTAGTGGTTAGAGTGAGTGGAATTTCGGAAATTGCAAATCGGATAACTCGCGTTCGAATCCCCACACTGTAATTGCGAAATTGAAAAAATATGGAGCGCACAAGTCCAGACAGAACAAGTTTGGCAAGAACCGGTCCTTCACTTTTGCGACACAAATTTAAAAGCAACGATTTATAGTTCTCCAGTATATGTTGATTGTTGATATTTACAAAAATAAATAGTGTGAGGTTTTCATTGCTTATTCTCCTCATCCCATATATGTGTTTATCATGAAAATTTATAGTTGGAGTTCTTGAGAAACAGGATCGAAGATTCTAAGAATGGCTGCGTTCAGTGGAAAGAGCAGTTGCAAATCTGATCACTGATCCTAAAGTGATTTAATAGGAAATTCCTGAACAGTCAGAACAGTAAATTTTGTATCAACATAACTTAACTGTATTTCTGTGTTAATATTTGAATTTTGAGAACGGCTAGTAACCAGACTAATACCGATCTGATTTTACCAACTCTGCTAATGAATTTAACTGAGCAGCCCTATGGTTCCCCCCTGAGTGCGAGACTGTTATCAGCATGAGCATGTTCATTCATGTATTTACCAGTATTTAAAATAAATTTACGGTAACAATCTAAACGGTGACTAAACTATAACTAGTTATACCGTGTCAAATTTCCCCTTGAATATTTACAACTCCAAAATTTTCACTGTGCTTTATGAGTTGCCTATATATCATGTTTTTCTCAATGTTTTAATTTGCTTGATTAAATTTTTATCAGACATCCAACATGTGTTCGGACCAGTTCTGAAATATTCATTCACGGCGTTTCTTAAAAACATCGTTTGTTGCTTCGTATAGCTTGCGTGTAAATAGAGGTTGTTACTGAATTTTCCCGTGAAAATCCAAGTTTTGGGATAAGTTACATCGTCTATTGTTTCAATATTGCTGATTTGATTGTTAGAATAGCAATAGATTGATAGATAGATAACGGTACTTTATTGACATTATCAAATGGCCATCGACCTAAGCCCTTCAGCCTACATAGCATTTAAATTATTTTAGGAAAAAAAAAAATGATAACAATATTAGAATTCAACAGTTTTTAAGTTTATGTAGTAAAGTGCAAGTTGGGAATTTTCTGCTCGGGTGTACTATTGGATCGTTGTGCATCAGCTCACTTATGTCTTCTAATTTTCCTAGCCTCTCCATAAAGTTCTTATTTAATTTTTTGATACGTTCTCCGATGGGTTCTATCCTTGTTGTCTGGTATAGCAAAGGATTGGGAGGGTTATATAGTGGGTTATTTGGGTACCTTAATTTTGTTATTGTTCTGAGGGATGTTGTTTCAGCTACCTCCAAGATCTTCATTACTGATTCTCTGCAATTTGCGTACAATGGATGTCCATATTCAAGTATTGGTCTGCATATGGATTTGTAAATGATTGCTGCTGTTTTCATGTTGATTCCTTGGTCCTTATATGTCAGACATCTAAAGTGTTTGGCTCTACTAACAATTTTTCTCTTTACATTTTTAGCGTGGAGTTTCAGGCTAGCTTTGTTGTCTATTTGAATACCGAGATAATTTATTGATGGTGTTGGTTTGACCCTTATGTTGTTTATCAGTATAGTTGGGGATTGAACCGTGATGTTGTGGTTGAATATAATTAGTTGAGATTTTCCTGGATTAGCTTTTAGTCTCCATTTAGCGAACCATGAAGTTATGTTGTTTATGTATTCTTGGAGTTTATCAATACATTTCTTTAGTGTTTTTTCGTTTGAAATTACCGTTGTGTCATCCGCATACTGTAGGACATATTGGTTTGCATTGTTGCTAGTGGGAATGTCGCTGCAATAAATATTGTAAAGAAACGGAGATAATGGTGATCCTTGGGGTGTACCTTGCTCAGGGGTGAAGTAGTTGGATGACGAATTGTTGATACTTATTTTCAATTTTCTGTTCTCCAAATATTCCCTCACTATTTTGATAAGGTATTGAGGTAAGCCTTTTTTGAAAATTTTGTATAGTAGCCCCTTTATCCACATGCTGTCAAATGCTTTGTTGATATCCATACACACTGCTGCTGTTTTTTTTTTGTTTAGTTGGGCATTTTGTAGATTAGAGATGAAAATTGTCAAGGGGTGAGCTGTGGCTTTCTTTCTGCGGAAACCGAATTGAAAATTGGGAATATAGTCCTGTAAATGTTCTTCTAGCTGTAATTTAATGATTTTTTCCAAGAGTTTTCCCAGTACTGGTAAAAGCGTTATCGGTCTGTAATTTTCAACTTTTTTTGGGTCTTTGTTATGTTTTGCAATAAGAATGACGTTACCAGTTTTCCATATTTCTGGGAAGGTTTTGTTGTTTATACACTATTCTAATATCTTCATTATGTGTTCATGAACGATTGGATGTAATTGTTTGACTATGTTCCAGGGTACGTTGTCTGCCCCAGGGGCAGAATAGCAATATTACCCTCGAGGAGATCAAACACGTTCTTCTGCTACGACGAGGAGCATTCAATTTGGAAGGCCACCTACACCTAACAACTTGAGTGAGTTCGTTTTTTCGTTCACATAAACAAGACCCTAATTGGTCTGTTTAATTTGTATTTTACGGCCTTTTATTTTTCCTCTTCTTGTCTACGTATATTTCTATCTTCTGGTTCCCATCGGCAAATATAGGAGTTTCTGCGGATTTTGGTTCGTCCCGTTTTGAACGGAACATCTGAAATAACGTACTTCCAATCTGAAGGAAGAAGGAGGAAAACAACTCAGTGGCGTAGCGCAAATTTCGGGGTCATCCCGCAAGATTTTATTCGGGGGCCCCCTCCATAATTCTAAGTTATTTCTGATAAGGTTTCCCTGACGTTTTTCAAATAAAAAAAATCAAGAAAATGTAATGAAGAATTTATATATAGGTATGTATATATATTGAATAACAAAAATGTGTTGCGGCACACGAAAATATACAGACTCTAATAAACTGGGGGAATCGATGTATCCATTTACAATCTTAAACAATGTACAAATATCTAAGAATTGTCTTCTTAATAGCAAAGATGGTAAATTAAGAGAATTAGCTAAGTCATTATAATTCAATTCATCGGTTGGAATTCTCAACTTAAATTCAACAAATCTCAAAAATCTTCGCTGAACTCTTTCTAATGCATCAATATGAATACCATAAAATGGAGACCACACTTGACATGCATATTCTAATATGGATCTTATATAGGAGCAGTATAATATTTTGAAACAGCTTATATCACGAAAATCTGACAATATGCGTTTGGTAAATCCAAACATTTTCAGAGCCCGATTAGTTACTGACTCAATATGATGACCGAAGTCTAGTGAGGTATGAAAATATACTCCAAGATCTTTGACACTATGCACAACCTCCAGAACGTCACCATTAATGATATAATCATAAAGAATAATATTTTTCTTCTTATGAAAATTAATAACCTTGCATTTTCAATGTTCAGTTTCATGCCGTTTAAGTCGCACCAATTAATCAAGGTATCAATATCATCCTGAATCAAAGTACAGTCCTCAATACAGGTAATAATCTTGAACATTTTCAAATCATCAGCGAATAACAGTAGCTTAGAGTTTTTAACATAATCAGGAATATCATTTATAAAAATCAAAAACAGTAATGGTGCCAAAGAGCCTCCCTGAGGTACACCAGATGTAACGTGAAAATATTTAGAGGTAATATTTTTTATTTTTACTGCCTGCTGTCTTTGACACAAGTAGTCTTCGAGCCACATTAGCAATCGACCAAAAATGCCTAATGATTTTAATTTTACTACGAGAATACGATGACTAACCTTATCAAAGGCTTTTTCAAAATCGGTTTATATTGCATCGACTTGCTGTCCATTTTCAACAGCATCCAATAAAAATTGTTCATATACAAGTAAATTGCTAATAGTAGATCTGTTTTTGACGAAACCATGTTGGTCATCAATTAACACCTTATGTAATAAGGGACTAATCTTTGATTCAACAATTTGTTCGAATAATTTAGCAGTCTTTGAAATCGCTCGATAATTTCTGACATCAGATCTATCACCACTTTTATAAACTGGGGTAACAAAAGATAACTTTCACCTTTTCGGAAATTTACCCTCTGAAAGCGAAACATTGAAAATCTTATGCAAGGTATCTGATAATATAAATTTACAGTTTTTTATATATGAAACAGATACATTATCAGGCCCCACACCCAGTCTATCACTCAGACCGTTGATGGCATTAAATATATCCATAATATTTACATCAATTGAACTCAAATCTAGGGTATTAGGAAAATTCACCTTATAAATATCATAGGAATCATTTGAGTAAACGGATGAGAAGAATGTTGAAAAAAAATCAGTAATAGTCTGAATATTATCTGAGGCATCCGATTCAAAATACATGCATTGTGGTAAATCATAATTTCTATTTTTGCTGTTTACATATTTCCAAAACGCTTTAGTATCGTTCAAAATTGAGCTTTCTACGGAAGAAATATAATCATTGTAGCACTCAAAAGCAACCCTCTTACAACGAGATCTCAGTTCAGAAAATTGAACGTAACTACTATGAGTGAAATTCTGTTTATACTTTTTATGAGCTATTTTTTTATCAAATATTAATTTTTTTAGTTCTTCCGAATACCAAGGTGGAAATTTTATCAACATAACCCAATTGTATTGTGTTTATATTTGAATTTTGAGAATGGCTAGTAGCCAGACTACTACCCATCTGATTTCACCTCACCAGCTCTGTTAATGAATAATAATAATAATATGATCAAGCGGAATTTAACTGAGCAGCCTTATGACTAAACTAGAACAAGTTTAAATGTGTGTTTGATAAAAAATAATTGTTATAAAGGATGATATTAATAATTGAAATTCTTGAGGAACAGGCTTCTTCGGGAATACCAAGAATCTGTCATTATTTGTGAGTTGCGCCACCTACAATTGATTAATCGAATCATTCCTCTTATTCTCAAGTTGGCGAAACAAAATCTAATCAGAGCACATACGATAAATAACTGTTGTAAGCAAAACGAGTATTCATGCCTACGTAAATTCTTTAAAAGAACAGGTTGCTGGCTGTTCTGCAAAGAGATTAAAAGATGTCAATGATTGTAAGCGACATTATGTTGGCGAAACTAGTTGTCATTTGTCAATTTATAATTTATGTCATGTCTTCCACATCGAAACTTATTGACTTATTAAACATATAATAATGCATCGAAATGAGCAAATCAACATCCAGTTTTTTCTAATTTTATGATTTTTTTGTCTAAAATAACGATTTCCGCAACTACAAGTTTTCGGTAATAGAAACTGGCTCCTATCGTATAACTACATTTTAGACATATTCTAAAACAGATACTGGTTTAAAGTGAGGTGTAAGAGAACGATGATCTAAGCGTTTATTGTAAATCTGGTGTGATGTGTGATGAAATAAAGTTATTTAATCCGTTGTGTTTGCGAAAGTAGAATTATCAAACAATATAATGGAAACTGTTGGAAACCTGATTGAGAATAAAGGAAAGGACTTTGTCAGTGATAGGTGAGTACTTATTTCATTTCGTTATTTTATGCCACGAATCGACAGAAATATTGCTGAAATTAATGAATTGCTAGAGGTTCCGAGGTTCTTAGAGTGTTGGACTAGGCCCCAGAAATATGTTTAAGTGGTTTGAGACATCTTTACCTGCCTGGTATACAGTGTGGTGATGCACAGTAGAACTTTAGATCGAGGCGTATTTGAGACCTCAAGCAAAGGTGACCATTTGTACTGATTTTACCAGTACAGTATTGGTTTTTGGGCATCAGTCCTGGTTTGTCATTGAACAAAACTAGTACGCGAAATGTACTGGATTTAGATTAGACCTCGAAATTGAAAAAAATATATCGAAGTCAAAATACTAACATTCGAATTGGCAAGCATGCGCTAAAATTCTATATTTGATATCGTTATATTTCGTGTGAGGCATTCAAGCAAGGGCTGGTCTGGTTTTACGTTTAAGTTTCAATTCAGCAACAATCTTCATCATTCGAAATTAAATCGTTGATTTACCTACAATACACCATGGCGGAAAAGAAAGTGCGACTTAATTTAGAGTACATTTTCTTTTCTAACTATAGTGCAAAACGCGACATGGAAAAGCACATAGAAGCAGTTTAACACAAATGAGTAGTGTTCCAGTATAACATCAATATTCAAAAAAAGAATTTATGAAATTCGTTACATTTCTCTTATCAAAATTCGTATTGTCCTGGTTTCAGGTTAGAAAAAAATGGTCACATTACCTTACGCCCTTCCTCAAATCTAATTCTCCCACTTGAATTTCTATGAAAACTGTTTCTGATATCAAATGTTGGTACCAGCGTACCATTTCCAAAATCAGTGAAAACATTAACAAGACAAGCTGAATGATGAGTTAGTTTCTAAGGTCTTTAATTAGCATAACGAAGGTAGTTAAGGAAATTTGTTGCAGGGCACAAGTTTCCGGTGATGAAGAAAGTTGTGAAACGGACATAGTTAAAAACGAAGATGTCGAAATTGCTGAACAATTCATCGATGGTAATCAAGTTTATGATAGAGACGAATTCATATTGAAAGTTGAAGATAACCGCAGTGGCCTCAATGAAATTGATGAGAAAAATGGTTCTTTCTCTATCGCAGATGAAAATCCTATAACAAATGAAGTAAATTCACAGCAACATATGTGCGATGTTTGCCAGTTGTCCTTCGAGAACAAATACAATCTCGAAAAACATGTTAACTCCGTTCATTCGAATTCAAAGAGGCATGAATGTCATATATGTAGTTTTGCATCAAAACATAAGACGAGTCTGAAAACACACATAGATTCAGTTCATTTAAATTTGAGGAAACACAAGTGTCACTTGTGTGATTTTGCTGCTAATCAGAAGATACATCTGAAAACCCACATAAATTCAGTTCATTTAAACTTTAAAGAGCACAAGTGTCACTTGTGTGATTTCGCCTCTAATCAGAAGGTATATCTGGAAAACCACATATATGCAGTTCATTTAAATTTAAAACGACACAAGTGTCAGATGTGTGATTTTGCTACTAATAACAGAAATTATCTGAAAAACCACATAGATTCAGTTCATTTGAACATAAAACGACACAAGTGTCGTTTGTGTGAATATGCTTCAAATATAAAAAATCATCTCAAAGCACATTTCGATTCAGTTCATTTCAACCTGAAGCAGCATAAGTGTCATTTGTGTGAATTTGCTGCTAATCATAAAACATATCTGAAAAATCACATATATGCAGTTCATTTAAACTTAAAACAACACAAGTGTCACCTGTGTGATTTTGCTAGTAATCAGAAGAAAAATCTGAAAAACCACATAGATGCAGTTCATTTGAACATTAAACGACACAAGTGTCATTTGTGTGAATATGCTTCAAATATGAAGAACCATCTCAAGGCACATATCGATACAGTTCATTTAAACTTAAAACAACACAAATGTCACTTGTGTGATTTTGCTGCTAAACAGAAGACGAATCTGAAAAACCACATAGATTCAGTTCATTTAAACATGAAACGACACAAGTGTCATTCGTGTGAATATGCTTCAAACAGAAAGGGCAATCTCAAAAATCATATCGTCTCAGTTCATTCGAACCTGAAGAGGCACAAATGAAATTTATGTAATTTTGCTTCGAATTATAAAGATAGCCTCAAAAGTCATATGAAGTCGTTTCATTCAAATTCAGATCAATTCTGATGATGTTAATTTGAATTTACTACAAAATGTAAAACTGATTTTAAAATTCACATACAACATTCTCATTTCATTTTCATTCTGTAATTATAATTAATTTCACTTTTATTTTTGTGATTCTTGATAATGGTGTATTTGTTGAAACATTATTTGGGCTGTTACCGACGTTTCGGCAAGCATTCGCCTGCCTTCTACAGGGTGTTGTTGGTTCTGGGAAGGATCGGTTCTTGCCAAGCTTGTTCTGACTGGACTTGTGCGCTCCATTCTTTTCAATTTCGCAATTACAGGGTGGGGATTCGAACGCGAGTGATCCGATTTGCAATTTCCGAAATTCCACTCACTCTGAGATCTTGAGATAAAGTCAAGGTGACCTCTACCACAAAAAGTATAATTGATATATAACTTAAATTGTATAATAATTCCCTGCTTCGGCAGACTAGTGGTTAGAGTGAGTGCAATTTCGGAAATTTCAAATCGGATAACTCGTGTTCGAATCACCACACTGTAATTGCTAAATTGAAAAAATATGGAGCGCACAAGTCCAGACGGAACAAGTTTGGCAAGAACCGGTCCTTCACTCTTGCAACACAAATTTGAAAGCAACAATTTATAGTTTTCCATTAAATGTTGATGTTGACAAAAATAAATAATGTGTGGTTTTCATTGCGTATTCTCCTCATCCCATGTATGTGTTTATCATGAAAATTTATTGTTGAAGTTCTTGAGAATCAGGATTGAAGATTCTAAGATTGGCTGCGTTCAGCGGAAAGAGCAGTTGTAAATCTGATCACTGATCCTAAAGTGATTAAATAGCAAATTCCTGAACAGTCAGAACAGTGGAATTTGTATCAACATAACTCAAGTGTATTTCTACTACCGATCTGAATCTGAACTCTGCTAATGAATAATAATATGATCAAGCGAAATTTAACTGAGCAGCCCTATGGCTCCCCTCTGTGTGAGCATCTGTATTCATTCATATATTTACGGTGACTAAACTATAACTAGTTTAAATGTATGTTTGATAAAAAATAATCGTATCAAAGGTTGAAAATAATAATTGAAGGACTTGAGAAACAGGTTTCATTGGAAATAGCAAGAATCTGTCATAATTGGTGAGTTGCGCCACCTACAATTGATTAATCGAAACATTCCTCATATTCTCAAGTTGGCGAAACAAAATCTAATCAGACCACACACAAAAAATTTTTTACTTTTCATTAACTGTTGTGAGCAAAACGAGTATTCAGGGCTACGTAAATTCTTTAAAAGAACAGGTTGCTGGCTGTTCCGCAAAGAGATTAAAAATGTCTACAGGCGATGGAAAATAAGCGCTACGCACCCTGGTGACAATCTCAGTAACTACAAATGTTGACATAGTTCTTGTTCTTTTATTTGTGTGATTAATGTGAATATTTGTGTTTTGAAGTCATTTTAGAAAGTATGAATCGTTCGAATTCCTATTGTTCAGTTCTTCAGTGTTCTTCCTGAGAAAAGAAAAGATTAAATATCAATTTCCATGCATTCCCTCAAGCTGGTGATAAATATCGTGTTTGGGTAGAAGGTGAAATTGGGGAGTAATGTGTTGAATGGATCAACAAAAAGCTAGGCAACTTAAACACAAAATGGGAAAAACCATTTACTAGAAATATAAAAGTATGATCTCAGGACTATATGGATGACAATTATTTTTATCAAGGTAAGCACCGATACACAAATATTTCAGGGTAGATTTATAGGGATATTCTAATCGTTACATATTCCACTTTCATACAAAGAAAGTTTCTTAAGAAGACTGATTTACCTTCCAGAATCATAATAGGAGGGTCCTCAATTATATTTGATAATTCATTCGTCAAGCCATAGCTGATGTGTATTTTTGTTACAATACCTAACTAATCGTATATATTACGTTGTCAAGAATTTTGTGAGAAATAAGAAATTACCTAATGAATTAAATTGGATATCAAAATGATTTATGATTTTCTGTAGTATTCCTACAAAATATTCAATTCACTTGTATTAGTTATACTAATGTTTTAATAGTTTTTGCTGTTCATTTCAGTTTAATTTCTTGGGGTTTTCCTGTAGGGCATGAGGGCTTATTAAATAAATAAATAAATCGTTATTCATCCCTTAAGACATTTTTAACAATGTATAGGACAGGTCCAAAATTACAAGAAACAGAGGAAAGAAACCTTAAAATCTAACACAAAGATATTCATCTACACTATAATAACATTTGTCATTCAACAATGCCTTGACTACTGTACGAAAACGAATTTTGGTCAGAATTTCTGTATTTACTGGGAGTTTATTAAATAACTTGATACACATATAAGTAGGAGATGTTTCGAATTTGCTGGTGTTATGTTTTTTTATGGCTAACAAGCTTTCACTCCTTGTATTATAACTATGAAAGCTTGAGAGTTTAGCATACAGTATTTCATTATCCTTAATATAGGTAAGACATTTATAAATGTGAATACATGGAGCAGTCAGTATTTCATATTCATGAAAGATTGGTCTATTATTATCATTACTTTGTTGGGACTGTTAAATTGCAGGGTAATGTAGAATCAACAATTCAGGTAGGTAAAAAACATTTCAACTGATGTTTACTACTCTTACAAATAACATGAAACATCTTTTGAAATAAGTATTTCTTTGCCACTGTTTTGTAGAAGTATCATTGAAATTCCATTTTTATCATTTCACATCATCATCAGAAGAAACATAAAATATGAAATAGCATGTAGATGTATGTATGTATTCTCTCAAGTCTTTGCATTTCTCTGAACTGTCCCTCTATTTCATTTTCGATCTCCAATTCTCCAACTCTTCAGCATAATGACTCCTGGTGCTTGATATTCCCTGTACATTTCAAGTAATTATTCTCGTACTTAGTCCATTTACTCCTTCATCGTTGTATACTACCACTGCTGTTCCAAGGCTTTTTGAATGAGAAATTCAGCAACTTTGTTAACTTACTTTATCTACATAGCATGTAGATTGTAGATACATTTCAATATTGCCTTAGGTACCCAACTGAATTTGGCAGAAATATTTACACAGTATTGAAACAAATGATAATTCCTTCCGCCTTTGCCTTCGCAAAACGTGATCATATGTACACAGTAAAGGCGCCTACAGACGACTGGGCAAGCCTCGGCCAACGTCCGCTCGTTCCAACGTTGGCGTATCGAGAGCATGCAAAACATAGGCAAGTAAAAATGATATAGCGAGCCTAGGCCAGCGTTTCAGCGAATGTTGGTTCCATGGAGATAGGTTAGTTCATTCTCGATATATGTCATGTCATGACATTTTCTATCTTGTCAGTATTATCGACTCAAAGGAACGCGAACGTTGAATAAGCGTGAAGAAAAATGATATACCTCGCTCCGAAAATATCTCAAAACCGTAAAAACTTCTTGCAGGTAGGTACTTTTTCAATGGGAATACGATACCATACTCCCCTCAGTTTTAATATCTAGTAAAAATGGTGAAAAACACAACTTTCCTTTTTCAAATGGAATGATATCTCTTTTTGATTTCATGTTATAGAAATAGTAATAATTATATGATTTCCAAAAGTATACCAGGTGTTAAGAAAAAACGTACTTCTAATCTTTCACACAATGTGTTCCATATGACCACTTACCATATCAATGCAAGAAGTGGGTGTACCGTTGTGTATACACGCACAGGGTGGTCAAAATTGGTGATACATGAACTACAACAGAAATGAGGATAATGACGAAAATTGAAATCTCAATTATGGCTTAAACTCGTATGTACGTACTCTTTCGAAAAGACTCATTAATAATAGAACATGAATTAAAGTCACATGTAGAGCCACATGAAACATCCACCCCCTAAGCGGAAGAAAAAACCATTAATTCATGAAATTCCATCCAATTGCACATGAAGCTACAAATTATGAAAATCTGGAATGATGTATATTTGAAAGCTTTTTTGTACAACATGAGATCAAGAAAAGATACTATTCGTATTTGTAACAAAGAAGTTGCTTGAGTATGTTGTCGTATATTACCAGTGAAAAAGAACCTCTACTAACTTTTTGACGTTTTTAGATATTCTCGAAATCTCGCTCGAAATCGAAGAGGTTTTTTCGAAATCGACAAAATATTGAAATTTTATTTTATTTTCAAAATGAATGAGGATATCATGTAGAAGTAATTACTAATGCAATTTTCGGAAAAATTTAGAACCAGCAGAAATCAAGCAATGCACTTTTTCCCTCGATTTCGACTGCCGTCGTGCATTCATTCTGGACGTTTCGCCAGTTCGAGTGTCTCGCATCTTCAGTTATATTTCAGGAGATGTTCTGCCTGATTATGAAGATCAGGCAAAATAATTAATCAGGCAGCTCAATTCAGCGAGAATATCGAGTGAAATATAACTCCTGAAGATGCGAGACAGTCGAACTGGCGAAACGTTGAGAATGAAGTCACGGATCTGGCATCTTCAAGAATTATATTTCAGGAGATGTCCTCCATGAATTGAGCTGCCTGATGATGAAAATCGGGCAAACTAATTAATCAGACAGCTCCATTCAGTGAGAACATCTCGTGAATATAATTCCTGCAGATGTCAGACACTCAAACTGGCGGAACGTCGAGACTGAATCCACGACGACGGCCGAAATGCTCGAGAAGAAAGGTGATATTGAACTATGGCTGCAAAAGCCTGAACCAATTCAAAAAACAAACAGTTTGGGTTTCTCTGTATACTAAATGTAGCAAACCAACAAACTAACATTATACATCAATGTATCATTGTTATTTCAAATTCAGAAATTATCCTACAACCAATTGAGGATTCAACAGTCGATATGACGTACTTTACAAAACACCAAAAATAACCAAATTCCTTGACATACCTAACTAAATAATATAAAATCCCGAATATGTCCCGCGAGTCGTGTTTACTGACAAGTTTCGAAAATTCCCTTTGATGTGTGTCTTAAATTCGCCTTCTAGGCGAATCCCGGCCAACGCCAGCGTTCGCCTTGCCTTGCCATATGTTTTGCATACACACGATGCGCCAACGTTGGAACGAGCGAACGTTGGCCGAGACTTGCCATGTCGTCTGTAGCCGCTCGAACCCTGGCCAACGCCAGCGTTCGCCTTGCCTTGCCATTTGTTTTGCATACACACGATGCGCCAACGTTGGAACGAGCGGACGTTGGCCGAGGCTTGCCCAGTCGTCTGTAGGCGCCTTAACACACTCCTTCACTATAGAAGTCAAAAAAGTTTTCATATTGAATTGGATGTGAATTCAAATTTCATCAAGGGGAATATGTACATAAAACGGAAAACTTCAATGTCAATATTTATGGTTCTACTACTTGCCACCTTGGCGCTGCGATCTTAAATTCTACGCCTATGATTATAAGGGTTCTTTGAGCGAAAATGTTGGTAGTAATCACGAATTATGTTGGCGAACTTAGTTGTCATTTGTCAATTTATGTCATATCACTCACATTGACATGATCATCCAGTTATCAGTAGTTTTATGATGTTTTTGTCTGAAATAACAATTTCGTTAGCTAGAAGTTTTCGGTAACAGAAACTGACACCTATCGTATAAATCTACATTATAGAAATATTTTAAAACAGATAGTGGTCTAAAAGTGAGGCGTAAGAAAACGATCCAAGCGTTTATTGTGAATCTGGAGTGATGAATGATCCGTTGTGTTTATGAAAATAAAAGGATTATCAAACAACATAATGGAAACTGTTGGAAACCGAATTGAAAATAAAGGAAAGGCCTATGTCAGTGATGGGTGAGGAATATTTTTATTTGGTTATCTAAACTACGAATCGACAAAATTTATTATTTATTTCTACGGGATCAACCCCATTACAAAAGACCATTTTTCACACAAAATATCCAACCTTTATTATCATACACAATTTAATGAACAAACATACAATACCCGCACAAATCGAAAATAACCACGGAACTATAGAGAACTACGGAAACGCCTCTCATATAGACTCCTCAAAAAATTTATTCACAGTCATCATGACACATCGAGTTAGAAATCTTTTCTGATACTCGCCTACCATCAAAATTCTTCGAGAAGCTCCTAGGATTAGTAAGAAGTTCACCGTCTAATCTTGATACATGATCTCGGTGACATATATTCATTAGGGCTCTGCTCTCAGATCTCAATTTTGCAAAGGCATTATAGTCTCATAACACTGATTTAGTCCTTAACATGAATCAACAAATGAGTAATGCTCATGTTCATTAAATAACAACAAAAACAACAACAACAATCTTTATTTCAGATCAAAATTCCCGTTATTACAAGATATGAAATGAAATAGTGTCAAAAACGATGGTGTTATTTCACAACTTCTTCTGAAAAATGAGGTTCTTTATGTAATAGAAAGTTAAAAAGTTTCTTCTTGAATATTTTTTATATCAGTCAATCCCTGCATATCATGTGGTAGGTTGTTGTTTAAATGTTATATATTATACCTGTTTTTGTGTGGTTGACAGGTTATATCTGGGTAGGTTGAAGGATAAGCCTCTTACACTGAAGCATTCTTTCAAATTTTTTTGTTTATCATATAGGTGTTGATTTTTATGCATAAAGAGTAAGCACTCCTGCATATACATAGCGTACAAAGTTAAAATGCCATTTCTATTGAAGTGCCCCCTGCAGGACTCATTATATTTCATCCCACACAGGATCTTGATTGCTCTCTTTTGTAGAACGAATACAGATAACATATTCACTGAGCCATAAAACATTAAACCATATCTTAGTTTGGATTCAATGGTGTACACTGTTTTCAGTAATCTGGTATTTATATACTTTGAAATCACTTGGAAGGCATACAATGACTGTTAAGTTTCTCCCCTAAATTTTTCTATTTGTGTTTTCCAATTGAGCTCTTCATCAATATGGACACCCAAAAACCTGGTGGATTTGGAAATTTTATACTTGTTCTGATGGAGATTAATTTGATTTGGGTTTTCTCTTCCAGCATTAGTGGGTTGGAAAAATATAAAGGTGGATTTATAATCATTCATTATGAGATTATTATTTGCAAACCATTCTTTAGTTGAACTCATCACTTCCTGTATGAGATTCTTCAATTCAGGTCATAGTGTCTCAACTATCAAGATGTTCATGTCATCTGCATAATTCACCCTTGCCATTTTTTGTTTTTTTTCTTGCTCATTAATATTCGGATCATTTATATACATAAAGAAAAATATGGGTCCTACTATACTACCTTGAGGGATTCTTAATTTAATTTGTTGTCCGTCTGATCTTACCGTCTGCACATGCAAGTGTATCTCAACCAATTGTGATCTTCCATCAAAATATGACTTTATCCATTCCAGTACTGGTCCATCTATTCCATACCTCCTCATTTTAGCCACCAAAATCTTGCTATCCAGACAATCATAAGCCTTCGAAAGATTAAGAAACAAACCCCTTGCCAAGTTTCTTTCTTGAAATGCCTCAGTGACTTGAATAAATAAATAAATAAACGAACACTCCACTAGCGCGCAATTTGCTGTTGTAATCCTTGATCTATCGCACCTAAATATGTTAAACGATTGTACTGATAGTTCAGCATCTGAAAACTGATCGGACATTCAGCTCTCTACAAAAAAATCAATATGTCATATTGCAAAAAATAATAAATTGCTAGAGGGTCCGAGGTTTTTAGAGCTGGGACAATGTTGGCTTCAGAAAATTGTTGAAGTGCTTTGTGACATCTCTGCCTGACTGGTACACAATGCGAGGATGCACAGTAGAACTTTATGTCAAGGTGTATATGAGTTCAGACGACCTAACACCTTTCCTTTAATCTAATTCTCCTACTTGAATGTCCATGAAAACTGTTTATGGTATCGAATGATGCCACATTTTCAGAATCAGTGAAAACATGATCAAGACAAGTAGCTGAATGATGAAATACACTTATTGGTTCTTTAATTAGCATATCGAAGGTATCAAAATAACTATGTTGTTGCTGTTTTTATTGTTCTACAGAAGGTATTTGATACAGTTGAATTTAGGCACATAGTGAATAGGTTGAAGACAATGGGTTTTCGAGGTGTGACCCAACAAGTTAATTCAATGAATAGAAAGTTGAAAGCACTATACATCAGTGAATATGTTCTAAATGAAGGTGTGGCGCAGGGGTCAGTTTTGGGTTCTCTGGAAGATTTCACAGCTTAAAGTTTTTAAAAAACTTGTCAAAATATTTTATGTTTGCGTACAAATCAATACTGGTACTTTCATCGCATGACTTGAAACTACTTGAATATTATCTCAACTGTGATCTCGAACTGTACTACAAATGGTTCTGCTTCTACAAATTAAGTATTAATATAGATAAAACCATATATGTTGTTCAATCAAAAAACAAGGTAATCTGCTACAAAAAGTTGTTCTTATCTATTAATACATTCATCAAGAACATTATAGTAGTTTTATAGAATCCCAATTGAAATATTTAATTCCCTATTGAGGAAATGCTCCGAACTACTTATTAGAAAAAATTCAGAGAGTACTGAAGAAATCTATTAAATTTATTTACAATTTGGACTACTTAACAGCAACGGCTCTACTATTTTCTAGTACCACGATATTAAATATAAATAATTTAATGAAATTTGAACGAACAAAACTAGTTTATAAAATGAAGAATAGTTTATTAAAGACACAAGCTACTTCATGCATAGGTAACAAGGAGTATAATTGCAATGCCAGAAGTAAAAATGAATTAAGAAAAAACTTTGCAAGAACATGTATGGGACCAAGTTCTCCAATTTTTCAGAGTGTTAATGTGTTTAATTCTATTCCTATAGAAATTGTTTGCAATAGAAATATAAGAAAAATGTGTCATGACTTCAAAAAATTTCTTAGACTTGAATAATTTTTTTTTATATTAGGAATTAGTGATTGTTTTTTCAAGGATGAGATAGATTATTGTTGTTTATGAAAAATATTAATGTGAATTTAGGCTCTGATACCATCATATTGCTGTTTGAGAGTCAAGAATAAGTGAATAAATAAAATTAAAATTTAAGGAAATTTGTTGCAGGGCCCAAGTTTCCAGCGATGAAGAAAGTTGTGAAACCGAAATGGTCAAAGAAGAAGATGTCGATATTTCTGAACAATTCATCGATGGGAATCGAGTTTACGACAGAGCTGATTTCATACTGAAAGTTGAAGATAACCGCAGTGGCCTCAATGAAACTGATGAGAAAAATGGTTCTGTCTCTATCGCGGACGAAAATCCTATTACAAATGAAGTAAATGCACAGCAACATAGGTGCGATGTTTGCCAGTTTTCCTTTAAGAACAAATACAATCTCGAAAAACATGTTAACTCCGTTCATTCGAATTCGAAGAGACATGAATGTATTATATGTGGTTTTGCATCAAAATATAAGGTGCATCTGAAATACCACATAGATGCAGTTCATTTGAATTTGAGACAACATAAGTGCAATTTTTGTGATTTTGCTGCTAGTAGAAAGACAGATCTGAAAAACCACATAAATGCAGTTCATTTAAACTTAAAACAACACAAATGTCACTTATGTGAGTTTTCTGCTACTCGGAAGACAAGTCTGAAAAGACACATAGATTCAGTTCATTTAAACTTAAAACTACACAGGTGCCACCTATGTGATTTTGCTGCTAATCAGAAATTAAATCTGAAATACCACATAAATGCAGTTCATTTGAATATAAAACAACACAAGTGTCATTTGTGTGATTTTGCTTCTAATCATAAAACACATCTGAAAAATCACATATATGTAGTTCATTTAAACTTCAAACAACACAAGTGTCACTTGTGTGATTTTGCTAGTAATCGGAAGAAATATCTGGAAAACCACATAGATGCAGTTCATTTAAACCTGAAACGACACAAGTGTCATTTGTGTGAATATGCTTCAAATGAAAAGAACAGTCTCAAAGCACATATTGATACAGTTCATTTCAACCTGAAGCAGCATAAGTGTCATTTGTGTGAATATGCTGCTAATCAAAAGAAGTGTCTGAAAAACCACATAGACTCAGTTCATTTAAACATGAAACGACACAAGTGTCATTCGTGTGAATATGCTTCAAATAGAAAGGGCAATATCAAAAATCATATCGTCTCAGTTCATTCGAACCTGAAGAGGCACAAATGCCATTTATGTAATTTTGCTTCGAATTATAAAGCTAGCCTCAAAAGTCATATGAAGTCGTTTCATTCAAATTCAGATCAATTCTGATGATGTTCATTTGAATTTAATACAAAATGTAAAACTGATTTAAAAATTCACATACAACATTCTCATTTTTTCTGTAATTGTAATTAATTTCACTTTTATTTTTGTGATTCTTGATAATGGTGTATTTGTTGAAACATTATTTGGGCTGTTACCGATGTTTCGGCAAGCATTCGCCTGCCTTCTACAGGGTGTTGTTGGTCCTTGGGAGGACTGGTTCTTGCCAAACTTGTTCTGACTGGACTTGTGCGCTCCATTCTTTTTCAATTTCGC